>JAPYZL010205993.1:0-26350 GCA_030522825.1 Platygaster orseoliae | reverse complement strand
TTTCTTAATTTTCATTGATTTTTATTATTGTTTTCATATATTGATTTCATCAAAAAGTTATCATCATATTATGATTTTCATGATATTATAGTATAATGAAATACAATAAATTATATTACGAGTATGTATTATTGTAATAATAATATTATGATTTCATATTTGTAATTATCTATTATTATTATTATTAATTATATTATTTCACTTAATTTTCACAAATGAACATTTGTTACAAAAATTTGCCAAAAAGTTGTTTTTGCTTATTTTGCAAAAAATATTTTTCCGAAATTCCTTTAGTTAAGAATACTTAGAAAAAAAACCTTGAAATAGTTACAACCACTCACAAAAATATTGTATTATTCGTTTAAATTATTTGACTGATTTTGAGTCAATTTCATTTTAGTCTGTTTAATTTTACGAATCATTTGTATGAATTATTTTCCCAGCGCCTTACCTCAGACAAAAGATAAGAAAGAGAGAAAAAAACGTCGAACAATATTGTAGATATCCGTAAAATATAGTAATTTTTGCAATATTTATAGTACGATTATTCAGTGGCGTAGCAAGACATTTCGACGCCCGGGGCACGATGGAGGAAATGCCCTCCCCCACCCCGAATCAAATTATCTTTAAAAAAATTGATGACATTCGTTTTGATTATGTTTTTGAAATTAAAAAATGTTTTAGAATTCTTAATAAGACACATTTGAGTGTCTTCGAAGTTGAAACAAGATACTTCGAGAAGTGTCTTGGAAACTCAAAATGTCTTGAAAATTTTTTAAAAACACTTTAAAAAGTGTCTTAGGCCCTTGACAGTGTATTAGAGTTCCAGGAAAGATACTTCTCAAGGACTCTAAATTCAAAATAAGACTTCAAGGATTGTCTTCCAATTTTTTATAAATTACTTCAAGATTTAGACGTTAAAAAGTGTCTTCGAATTTTAATAAAACACCTCGAATAGTATCTTAGAGATTTCTAAGTGTTTTGAAATTCTGAATAAGACACTTTGGAGTGTCTTTTTATTTCAAATAAGAGACTTTACGAAGTATCTCAGATTCGAGAGTGTCTTAAAACTCCGAATGAGGCGCTTCTGAGTGTCTTAGATTTTCGAGTAAGACATTTTGTAGAGTGTCTTAGAAATGTCTGAATATCTTTGGATTTTCAAAGACCTCTTTAAAAAATGTCTAAGATATCCAGAAAAGATACTTCAGAAGTTCTTCGAATTTTAAAAAGACACTTCAAAAAATGTCTACAAATTTGTAATAAATCACTTCAAGAATTAGTGTGTCAGACGTTTCAAAGTGTCTTAGAATTTTCTTAAAACACCTTCAAAAGTGTTTTCAACACTAAAAAGTGTCTCATATTTCGATATAAAAAACATAAAAGTGTTTTAGAATTTCCAATGAGACACTTGAAGAATTGTGTTGGCATTCGATAGTGTCTAAGAATCCTAGATAAGACTCTCTGAAGTGTCTTAGCATTTCGAACAAGACACTTTCGAGTGTCTTAGAATTTCAAACAAGGCATTTCAAATAGTGTCTTGGGCATTTCCGAATATCTTGGAACTTGGAAAAAGACAGTTCAAGAAATGTCTTATACACTTGAAAATTTCTGAGAAATCCGGAAAAGATACTCTCAAACGTCTTTAAATTTCAAAATAGACACAGATCGAAATTTTTCACAAAATAGGAATTATCGTGTTTTCAATATCGACCAATCACATTTTTTGCTCTAATTCGTCAATTTCAAGTATGACAATTCTAGATTGAAAATGGAGTATTTATCGAATAATCATTCATAGTACCTACGAATCACTAAATTTTTTTCCCACTGTCACCCCTCAAACAAAAGACAAAAAGAAAAGAAAAAATTCCTCGCACCTGCATGTCCCGCGCCACGTGAACCGCGAACGTGCCAACCCTTCCGGCGTCCCAAGGGTGGTGCCTCCCTCAATTTGAGGGTCACGTTCACAGACCAGCATCCCCGGGTACCGGTTGCGCGAGGTCCAGGTCGCTCTGTAATTTCCCAGAGTGGGGAGGGGAGGGGTCGAGGGGTGTGCCTCCAGTAGTGGGGGGTTTGGTATCAAGACGCGAGAGGGGCGTGAGGGGTGGCAAGGGGTGAGAGTTGGCCAATGCACAGCTGTGACGCGGTCGATGCGACCGCACGGGAAAGAGATGCCGCGGCATTTTCCCTCTTTTTCCCCGGTGCATCTTCGCCCGCTTTTCCACCCCACGGTGGAAACGCGTGTGGAAACCCCCCTCCGTTATGCTTGGTCAACGACCCCGACGCGAGCGCCACCAGCGTCTAACGGTCGTTTGTTTACATCGAAGATTTTCGAGTGACTTTTTGGGGCGCCAGCATGTCTGGGAAATTTTCGGGATGTTGGCTTAACGGGTTGTAGGCTTGGGCGTGAATTAGGGGATGTGTTGTTTTAAAGATTTGCTGGAATTTGGGAATGATTAGGGGTTTTTTGTTAAAAAAGAAGCAAGTTGGTTACGATAAATTGTGGAGAGAAATAGAGATAATGAAAAAATTATGAGGGGAAGTAATGATGATGGTTGTGGAAATTTAATGATTGATGAAAGTAATGAAGATCCATTGTCATGAATATTAGCGGAAATTACTAGATTTCAAAAGTTCTACAACTTCGAAATTCTGAAATTCCATTGTTAAAAGTTTAAAGTGATACAATCGTAAATAAAACAATGAATATTCTTTCGTGAAATGAAAATAATCATGAATTATAAGTATAATTGTTAATATCAGTACAATGATGAATAGTTGTAAGGTACTTAAATAGTAAATCCCAAATTAAATATATATTCCAAAAAAATTTTTCCTACAATTTTTTGCTGTCAATACTACTCATTAGAACAATAATGAACAACAATAGTACAGCATACAAACTGAAGCAAAAAAGCTTTCATAACGATCCTGACGCTAAAAAGTTCATTTTCTTCGTTTTGTCCCGACGTTATGGAAAATCAAAGGTGTCTTATGAAAATCCTTGAAAGTTAATAATTTTGAACAATAAAAATACCAATAATGAAAAAATTATGCTTGAAAATGATAATGATTGTGGAAATTTAGTGATTAATAAAAGTAATATCAAAAAGAAAAGTTCGAGTAATTAGAAAAGTAATTATGTTGAATAATAAATATAAGAGGAAATTACTAAGCTCCAACAGCTGTATAACTTAAAATTCCTCGAGTTCAGTTAATTGTCAAAAGTGAAAAGTGACAAAATCCCAAAAACAATAATAAATAGTAAGGAACGTAATAAAAATAAGAATTAATAATAAATATCAATCAAATTATGAATAATAAAATATTCGATGCCAAAAAAAAAAAGATATTTTCCAAAAAACCACTCCTCAAATTTTTTCCTGTCAATACTACTCATTGGAACAATAATTAATAACTCAAGTACGGCTTCACAACTGAAATAAAAAATGTATCATAACGATTTCAATGATGAAAAGTTCACTTTTCTTCGACTTGTCCTGAGATTATGGAAAATCGAAGGTGTCAAGTGAAAGTACTTGAACATTATAAATTTTGAACAATAAAAATACCAATAATGGAAAAATTATGCTCTAAAATAATAATAATGATTGTGAAAGTTTATTGATCGATGAAAGAAATAAAGATCAATTATAATAAATATAAGAGGAAATTACTTGACTCCAAAAGCTCATCGCAAAAAGCCTGAAATTCAATTAATTGTCAAAGATGAAAAGTGAAGAATCTCAAATAAAATAGTAAAAATAGTGAATAGTGATAAAATTGCAATGCAATAGTGAATATAAATATAGTAGTGAAATTCATTCATTACTATTTATTATTCATTATTTATTTTGATGGAATTATTTATTTCATTATCATTCATTATTATTCATTCGTTTATTTTATTTTTCATCCCCGAAATTATTCATTTTGGGAATATTTTATTGGAATATTTATTCCAATATTTTTCATTCAAAAAAATTGGAATTAATTTTCCAATAAAATCTTCCCAAAATGAATGATTTCGGTGTTAAGAACTTTATTGTAATTTTTCTTTATAATTTGTTATTAATTTTTCAATAATTTGTCATCAATTTATAGTAAATAAATATTGTAAATTCATTGCAAAAAGAATAGAATACATTTATCAACTAGTGTACTTGAGAAAATTGAAGAATTATAAAATATTCGATGTTTTTCTGAAATATTTAACCCAATTTTTCGTAAATATAAAATAAATATTTGTAGGTATTGTAGTATATATTTTTTGTTGCTCTGATAATAATAATTAATAAAAAAAAACAGTTATAGTTTAAAATTAGTAAAATAGTAAATTCTAAACAGTGAAAAAAACTTCTCATACATTATAGGAAGTTTTTATCCCCTACATAAATCGCGAATTTTCCATATTTTGTTTCACAATTCCCATACATTTATAAAATTTTTATCATTCATGTATAAAATTTTCCGGAAAAGTATGGGAAAAGATACATACGACATGGGAAAACTTTCATACACGTGTATGGAGAAATTGCAATTATTTTTTAGTGTAAGTAAAAACGCAAATCCTAAATGAAATATATAAATTTACAAAAACTCCTCCTTCAATTTTTTCCTACAAATACTACTTAATGAAGGAATAATTAACAATAATAGTTCATCATCAGAACTGAAATACAAAAATGCATCATAACGACCGCAACGATGAAAAGTTGACTTTTCTTCGTGTTGTCCCGACGTTATGGAAAATCGAAGGTGTCTTATGAAAGTGCTTGGGACGTGTTTATCACGACTCCCTTATCGCTTTCTTTGATAGCACACGTCCCGGGTAAAACCCAACAACTCGACACGTTATCGAACTGGTGAAGCACACATCGTCACCTTTGCACAATCGTTCGGCGAGTGCGAGCTACTCGAGGCGTTCCACCGCAAACATGCAAATTAACAACCCCGCGCGCGCTCTTCAAAGTTGTTCTTTTCTTTATTCCGCGCCCGGGGAATCCGGTCCAGGCACATTACCAGAGATGAGTTGTGACATGTCGTGAAAATCGTCACGTGAACCACGTTTTTTATCTTTTTTTTTTTTAAATAAAAATAATAATAAAACTTGAACCATATCGTATAAAATCAATTAAAAAAAACAATTATTATAAAATGTTATAGCAACTTTAAATTACACTTGACAATATCATAAATGATTTTTTTTTGCATTTTGTTGGTGCATATAAGAATAGATCGAACAAGTCGGGAAATTGTATTGACAAAATAATAACTTGAATAATTTACAACTGTCTAGAGGGAAAATTGCGTTTGGCACGACCACATCGAATAATTCACTGACTCCCTGCCCCGTTATTTCGCCCCAAGCGTAATACAGTAATTGTGTGTATGTACCTAATACCATCGTACTTATTAAGATCCGATTTTGATGATTGAACGCTCTTTGGGATGCCGTAAATTGGTTATTTATCGCACTATTTCACGCTATTTCTCACTGAGCGTTTTACGTTCTCTGAAAAAAAAATTATTTATTGAATAACACTGCTGTAAGTTGTTAGTTTTATTTCAGGATTGTTGAGAAAGTTTTTATGATTGGAAAATACGTTTTTTCCTTATAGTAAAATAAATATGTAAATAAATTTGTTTACGGATACATGTACTGTAATGTATGAAACATTGAAATTATATTGTCAATTTTCATAATCAATAGTAATTTTTCCAATATTTATAGTAGAAATTACTATGTTATTTTCTCAGTGAACAAAATCTTAAGAACACTTAGAAAAGTATAAAAATAATATTAATTAATTAGTATTTCAAAATATAAGTAAATGTCAGTGTCTCTTGCATTTTGAAAAATACTGGAAATTTAAAGAAATTCTAATTCTAGAGCATCGAAATCTAGAAATATCTATGACAGCCCTAAAAATAAATCAAAAAACTGTAAAAGTTCTAAAAACTCAACATTGTTGTCAGTTTCGAAATCCTAGTATCGAATTTCTGAAATCAGTTAAGTGAATCATAGAATTCCGAGAATCTTTAAGAATGCAACAAAAAAAAGAACACGAAAAAATTGTATAAAATGCAGAAAAAAAGGGAATTTTTGAAATTCCTAAAATACGTAGATAATACTCTTTTTTTTGGCTCTGCGATTTTTAATGTCAATTTTCATACTTTATAATTACAGGAATTTAATTTTTTTAAACTTGTACATTTTTTATAAACATTTCCAATATAATGAAACTCTATTTGTGTGATTTTTAAGAAACTGAGGTTTTCATTTTTTTTTTCTAATACTCTTAGTATTTCTCATTTTTCTCATTATTTCATGGAAAAGAAAGATAAAAAAATGTAGAAATTATGATCATGTTAGGTTTTTTTCCATATTATTATTTTATAAACCATATTATAATTTTTATTTTATAATATATCATTTTATTAATTTCCCATATTATTAACTGTTATTTACCAAAAAATGCTGTACGTTAGGTATTTTTTACTATTTATGAACTTACAATTGCGATATTTGACGTTTTACTATACTGCATGGTAAAAATAAATATATTCATTAGTAAATATACTATAATTCATGGGAAAATAAAATAATATTGTCCATCTCCTAGTATATAGCAATTATTCTAATATTTAAAGTATAGATTACTAGGTTTTTTTTCTCAGTGTGCAAAATCTTATAAACACTTTCAAAAGTTCTAAAATGTAACAAATTTATTCAGTATTTAAAATATGGATAAATGTAATTTTTCCAGAAATTTTCAAAAATACTGGAAGTTTGTAGAAATTCGAATTCTAGACCACCGAAATCTACAAATCTGTGTGAAAGCCGTAGAAATAAATGAGAAAACTTTTGAAATACTAAAACTCAAGATTATTGTACATTTCAAAATTTTAGCATCAAATTTCTCAAATCAGTGAAGTGAATCAGACAAGTGAAAAAAATCTTTAAAAGTACATAAAAAATACAACAAAATTGTACTCAATACGGAAATTTTTTAAATTCCTGAAATACCTGAAAAAAATTAACATTTTTTTCGGGATTTCATGATTTTTGATTTCAGTTATAATACATACAGGTATAATTATACGAATTCTACAGTTTGAAAGTTTAATATTTTTTATAGACATTTCCAATATAATGAAACTCTTTTTTTGTGATTTTCAAGCCACTGAGTTTGAAATTTTGTTTTCCTAATACTTTCAGTATTTGTGATCTCTCTTATTACTTCACTTTAAAAAAACGGTAAAAAAATGTATAAATTGTAATCATGTCAGGTAATTTCCCATATATCTAAAGTAAAAAATACACCATATTCCTGTATTTTTTACTATACACCAACTTGTAATTGCGATACCTGACCTTTCATTACACTGCATCATAAAAATAAATATATTCATCTCTAAATGTCCTATAATTCATGAAAAATGATATTCTAAATTTTCCTAGTGTACACCAACTCCCCCAATATTCAAAACACAAATTACCACCTTCTTCTCTCACTGTAACAAACGAAAAGCTTGAAACGATTTTAAAGGGATCGGGAAATGGCGTCACAGACTGCGCGATGCCGAGGGGGTGAGGGGGGATAGGGGTGGTCAGGGTGGAATGCATTCAGCCCTTGGGGCAGTATCGAGCTGCGCCAACCCTACCCCCACCCCCTCGCGATATCCATTTTCGCGAGCCGCCCGGACCTTCCTCAAGCCTTGTCACCGTGCGCAGTCGGGGAGTGTTCACCGCGCGATGCGCCTGCTCCAAACGAAAAACCACCCCTTAAAGGGGTCGGGAGGGGAGGGGACTTTAGGTGGGGATACGCGAATTCAAGGATGGGGATGAGGGGAAGTTGGGAGTAGGGGAAGAAGCGAGGGGAAAAGTTGGTTCCGATTTTTAAGGGGGTGCTGAGGGGAAAAAGAGGGGAAGGGGTGGAGGTGAGAGGGGTGGGGGAAATATTGGATTGTTTCATATTCATGCAATTTTTGGTGTACATCCATTAATAATTTTTCTTTTACAACATATTCGCAATATTTCATGACAAAATAATTTAAAAACTTTTAATTTCACTCTTGATAATATCAACGATTTCGCTGGAAATGTTGGAAAAGTTGACGATTTCAGCTGGTGCATGAATTAAAACGAAACGTCGGAAGAACAATGCGACGTTTTTCCCAAAGACGCCGCTAGAAAGTTTCGCCTGGGCAAAATTTACGACGCTTGCGAATGGAGAACAGACGATGCCATTACGCAGATAAAAGGCCTGATTTAAACCGTTCTAATCAGTGTAACTCTTCAACCCGCGGCCCATAAAACGGCTATTTTCCCCGGCGTCATTTTTCCGGCTCGAAAAGCGCTCCGATCGAGCGTTAAACCATAAACAATCGCGATAACAGAAAAAGGGGCGCGGACTTTCTTACGGTCGCGCACGGGCAAAATTTCATGCCGGAGGTTTCCCGAAATAGCATATTTCCAATATTTTTATTATTGAAGTAGTTTGATTTTTATTGGAATTTGAGGCGTTCTAATTCAAAAATTCTTTGTATAACTTCATTATCTATGTTACGAATATTTTGTCATTGTCAAAAAATTAATAATTTTTTGTTGTGATGGAATTTCATTAATTTACTAGAATTTTCAAGTCTAATGTATTGAGAACTTCGAGTCATTATTTTTAAAATTAGTTTTAAGCAGTTTTTTCTGCAATATTTTGAATATTCTCATTTTTCAAGTCGCCTTATTTTTAATAAAATTTGAGGCGCTTTAATTTCAAAATTGGAAGTCAAACTTTTTTACTTTTATTACGAATAGTTTGTCATTGTGAAATCATGATTGTTGGAATCAAAATTGATCATTTTGGGTTGTGACGAAATTTTGATTAATCTACTAGAATTTCCAAGTTTAATGTAATCAGAACTTGGAGTGGTTATCTTTTAGATCAGTTTCATGCAGTTTTTTTCTACTGAAATTTTTACCTTGGAATCTGCAAGATAACAAATATTTTCATTATTCAAGTAGTTCAATTTTTATCAAAATCTGAGGCGTTTTAATCGAAATTTTTTGAGTCTAACTTCTTTACATGTATTACGAATATTTTTTCATTGTCAAATTCTATGGATTTTGATGCATCGAAATTGAAAATTAATGATTCTTTTTGTGATGGAATTTTTCTTCATTTTCCAGAATTTTCAAGTTCGATGTATTCAGAACTTTAAGTAGTTATTTTTTAAATCAGTTTTATGTAGTTTTTTATACTGGAACTTCTCCTTTAGAATCTGAAATATTTTGAATATTTTTTTTATTCAAGTATTTCAATTTTAATTCAAACTTGAGGCTTTTTAATTAAAAGTTTTTGAGTCTAACTTCTTTACTTATATTACGAATATTTTGTCATTGTAAAATTCTATGGTTTTTCATGCGACGGGATTGAAAATTTATAATTTTTTGTTGTGAAGGAATTTTTATGATCTCACTAGAGTTTTCAAATTTAATATATTCAGAACTTCAAATGGTTATTTTTTAAATCAGTTTCAAGCAGTTTTTTTCTACTGGAATTTTCAGTGCTGAATCTGAAATATTTTGAATATTTTCATTTTTCCAGTAGTTAAATTTTTATTAAAATTTGCAGCGTTTTAATTTCAAAATTTGTAGTCAAACTTCTTTACTTACATTAAGAATATTTTGTCAGTGTCGGAATCAAAATTAATAATTTTTTGTTGTGACAGAATTTTGATAAATTCACTCGAATTTTCAAGTTTAATTCATTCAGAACTTCAAGTGGTTTTTTTTCAAATCAAATCAATCCTGTTTTTTCTACTGGAATTTTCACTTTAGCATCTCCAATATTTTAAATATATTCATTATTGAAGTGGTTAAATTTTTCTTAAAATCTGAAGCGTTTGAATTAAAAATTTTTGAGTCAAACTCCCTTACTTCTATTACGAATATTTTTTCATTGTCGACTTTTATGGTTCTCATACGTCGGAATTGAAAATTTATAATTTTTTGTTGTCATGGAATTTTTATGATTTCACTAGAGTTTTCAAGTTTTATGTATCCAGAAATTTCAGTAGTTATTTTTTGAATAAGTTATATACAGTTTTTTTCTCCCGGAATCATTACTTTAGAATCTGCAATATTTTTAATATTTTTATTATTCAAGTAGTTCAATTTATTTTCAAATTTGAGGCGTATTAATTCAAAATTTTTGAGTCAAACTTCTTTACTTATATTACGAATATGTTTGCATTATCAAATTCCAAGGTTTTTTGGCAATATTTTAAATATTTTCATTATTCAAGTAGTTAAGTTTTGGATTCAATTTAGGGCGTTTTAATTCAAAATTTTTGAGTGTAACTTCTTTTCTTATATCACGAATATTTTGTCATTATCAAATTCTACGATTTTTCATGCGTCGAAATTGAAAATTATCAATTTTTTGTTGCAATAGAAACTAAATTTATCAACTGCAATTTTTAAGTTTATGTCTTCAGAACTTTGAATTTTGAACTTCAAGTGAGTTTTTTTCCATAAATAATTTTTTTTCTTCGTCCATTTCATGCAGTTATTTTTCCTGAAATTTAATTCACGGAATATTCAATTTCTAATGTTTTATAAATCTACGTGTTTATCCATCTAAAAGTTTTTTTTTTAAATTTTTTACTTTCAAAATTATACATAAACATGCTGAATCTACTGTTTTATGAAATATCGAATATTTCGAATTTTTCAGGTTTGTTTTTTTGCCTTATTTAGATTAAAAAAATTGATTTGTTGACGATTCCACTCATTAGTTTAAAATTCTTTGCTGTTTTTACTAACAATAATTTATGAATTGACAAATCAACTCCTAAAAATTCACTATACTATGTCTTACATTCAGAATGCCATTTTGCAAAGTATATTTAAAAATAATTAAAAATTCATAATTATGGATAAAAAATATAATTTATCTATTACTCATGCAAATATGATTTTATTAAATAATATAAGTATACACCAACGAATTCAATATTTGAAATGTATAACAATGTATAACAATATAATTTAATGTTAATGAAGGTTGGAAATCTTATTTTATTACAGCAATAATTTTAATATCTGGAAAATAAGGTATTATCAATGTTTTCCCCCATTCAAAAATTTTCTATAATTCTGAAAAAATTAGAAATTAGAATTACATTGAAATTAGTCAAACTGTAAAATTATTAATTATTTGTTGTAATGGAATCTACATTAATTCACTGGGACTTTGAATTTTTAACTTCAAGTGGTTTTTTTTCCATAAACAATTTTCTCGTCAGAAATAAGAATTTCTAAAAAAAATTTACGTTCGAATTTCTAATATTCTCTTCAATATTCTTATAGATTTTCAAGAAAATCATATCGAGACAGATTTTCTTGAAAAACCCCTCCCCCGCATTTTTTTGCCAACACCCCTTTATTAATAAATGATTGAATTTGATTGAAAATGAATAAATTCATTTCAAATGATTAAATAATTAAATTAATTAAATTAATCATACTTATGCATACTCATACTTAAATTATTTATTTTTGATAATTTTTACTATCTATTTACTGGAGTCGAACCAAAGAAACACTTTTTTTACACGATCAGCGTTCGACATTACAAAATGGCTAAAAATATTGAATGATTAAAGTCATTTCAAATACTCAAAAAAATCATTGATTACTTCATAAATCACCGAAAACCTTCTGAAATCACGTCCAAACACTCGAATTCCGACAAACCGCAAAATGTTACGTAAACAAGCGTTTATAAGCTTCATGATACTTGGCGATAAAATTATACACTTCCACTTGTCGGTGCCACGGAGCGTGAAATCGCGGCGACGAAAGTCTGAGATTTTACCAAGCGATTACCGACGATTAAAATTCCTATATTAATAGTTAAACATCGAGTCGGGATTTTTGTAACATCGTTGCACGTGTAAAATCACGGAAGATTAATAACAATGCCAGGGAAATATTAAATCTTGGTCGTTCTAACGTTTTATTCCGTCCTTTCACTTTTGCTGGCGACGAATGTGCGTTTATGGAATTATCGTTCAACGTAATTCATTATTTTTTGAAAAAAATTTAACGTTCATAATTTATTATGACTTTTCGTTTGTGGAGAAATTGTTGAACTTGAGAAATTGAGTGCTTTCAAGGAATGAAAATCGAGTTTGGTCAGGCGTGCATTATGAAAGTGGAAATTGGAAAGTCTTTTTCGATGTGGCTTTGAGGAGTGAAAATCGGGATTGGTCAGACGTGAGTTTTAGAACTATTCGGGAGTTGTTTTTTTAAGTGGTTTTAAGTAGCAGAAATAAAGTTTGGTCAGACGTAGAATTTTGAAAGCTGTTTTTGCAATGTAGTAGTTTAAATCAAGTTCAATTAGACGTATGTTTACTATCATGAAATAATCATAACACATTATTATTTCATATACATATATATAGTAAATTTTGTAATGTCGAACGTTGTTTGTATGAAAAATTTTTTCTTGGGTTCGATTTAAGTAAATGAATAGTAAAAATTATGAAAAATAAATAATTCAAGTATAAGTTTTTATAAGTATTTGTATTTTTTCGAATTTGATATTTATTATATTTAAGAAACGGGAAATATATTTATTAGTTATTAATTATTATTATATATAACGAACTCAATAAATATAATGGTTTTTATTTGATATTTATTATATTCATTAAGTTTAATAAATATTCATTTGTATATTGATTATTACATTTAAGGAATTTATTGAATAATAATCAGAATTTGATATTTATTATAATTATCAATATTTGAGGATGTAGATTAATACGGAATATTTAAATAAATAAAGCCTTACTTAAAATTAAAATGTATAATCTTTTTCTAAAAAATTGTCAACAAAATTTAAAAAAACGAATTTTTTGTTCAATAGTACCTTATTTTTTTGTTGAACCAACAAAGCTTTTTTGCTAAAATATCACAATTACCATGCAATGGAAATTTATGCATAATAATTGTGCTCTGGCAACAAAAAAGAATAGTTGTGTTAAAACAGCACATTTTTTTGTTAATACAGCAAATCTTTTTTTTCTGTGTCGATTTCCTTCCATTTTCGAAGTATGTTAAAAAGAAAAAACACGTGTCTAATAATTTTTGACACAATCAACGATATCTATGTTCATAAAGTTTACAACGTTGAAAAATCATGTGAAAATTTTTTTCGGAGATTCACCAAAGATAATGTAGAACCTTGAAAAAACAAATTTAAGAAATTTTTTCTAAAAATAAATTTTCTGAACATGTTTATGCACTAGTGATTTTGATTCTTATAAAAAATGGCAAAATTATTATAGCAATTAGACATTTCTCATAAAAATTCTATTTTTTATAAGATCGACCTTAAAAAATTCAAATAAGAAAAAAACTTTTTATGAAAAACAGTGTCACTTTTACAAAAAAATTTCAAATTTTTTATAAGAAAATATTTCAGACTCGTACATTTCTTATGAACTCAAATGTTTATGAAAAAAATTTTTTGTGAATATTTTTACAGGAAATAAAATTTTATAAGAAAAGTTTTCATAACAAGAATCTTCAAAATTCGACCTTTCTTTAAAGCGACAAATTTAATCGTCGATAATTAATTGTAATATTACTTAAAATAATTGAATTAAAAATATAATCTAATATTATGATTCAATATGTAATATGTAATTTTGTAATGAGGAATGTTATATTTTTTTAATAAATAATAAAATATATTATTTTAAAAATAAAAAATTAGTAAGAATAATAATATATCAATATTTAATAATAAATGAATAATTTTGTAATAAGTAATATGTAATATTGTAATATGTAATTATGATTAAATATGTAATATTATGATTGAATATAATAATTAATAAACTTAATTTAAATGAAAATATTAATGAAATTAAATTTAACTAATTTCATTTCAACGTTGTAAGCTTTGTCGACATTGACAATCTTCGAAATTTCCCATGGTTTTTATTCGACGAAATTACCTTTCGAACATCAGTTTAGTATAGCTATAATATTAAGAAAATTGAAATAATACTGCAGATTTTCTCAGAATATGGTAATTTTTCAATATTTATAGTATGAATAACTAAATTTTTTTTTCAGTGTATCTTTTGGAACAAAGAAAATTATTAATTATTCGAAACATTTTAGATTCTCGGATTTTCTAAATTTTTTTATTTCTATTTTATTTTATTTCTAAATTTTCTTTGAGATTTAAATTTCTTACAATATACAGAATTTAGGAATAATTTCTGACATTGTACAAAATTCTTCGTAAGCTTCAATTTTAGAAAGTTTTGAAGACTCGTAGATTTTTATTTAAATCTCTAAAGTTATCTTAGATTTTTGTTGGGAAAAACATGTTTTGATTTTTCGAAAATTCAAAGACCTCAACACAGTTCTTGTAGTTAAACGAAATTTTGAAAAATTTCCACGATTTACGAAATTTATCGACATTTTTCAAGATTTTACAGATGAAAGGCAATCGTGAGACTACTGAGAACCTTCAAAATTTTCCATGATTTTTATACAACAAAATGTCTTTGGAACCCCTTCAGTTTATAGCTATAATATTTGAGAAACTTGAAATAACACTGTTGATTTTCCTAGAAAATAGTATAAGATAAGTTCGACCTTTTCTTAAAACGACGAATTTCATCGTCGATGATTCAATGAATTTAATTCATCCACTATTTTTCACTTTTAAATCAATAATACTAAATCTCAGATAAAAAATCCTCCTCTGATTTTCCAACATTCTAAACTTCATCAACATCCTATAAATCTGGAATAAAACAAATTCCAGCAACTTGGGCAATTGACGGTTTCGGTTCGCAATCTCTGGGCTAGCGATATTTTGGTGCGGGGTCGGCGTTATCGATAGCCGTCGCAGCGCGAAAAACAAGGCGCTTACGTAACGCGTGCTTCCAACGACGACCTTCCTCTACGGCGAGGATGGATCTGAAATAGCAACGACCCGTATATGGGTCAGCGTGCACCGCGTATTCACGCAGCCCGAAGCCGAGTTTCGTGCCGTATCAAACATGCGCGGCTCCGTTCTCTCTCCCTGCTACTTCTTTAGATTTTCGCGCACCCTCCGCGTTTGACCCGACCCTGCGGCCCCCAAGCCGCGTGGCCTATTTTACGGAATTTCGCAAATGGCGAGACCCTGGCCTTCAGGAATCAATCCCCGCATCCCTCGGACCAACGCTCACGATTCTGCCCACAATTTCTACTATTCAAATTAGAATTTTATTTACTATTTCACATATTTATATATATAAAACAGTACATAATATATTACTTTTGTTTTTATTAATAGTTTGTAGTATTCAAGTATGAAAAACATTCTTTCTAAACATTTCTACAATTTTCTCTTAAATTTTTTCTGCCATTGATACGTATACATACGTATTTTTATAATTATACAGTCAGCGGTGCTTTCACCCGACCTACCTCAATAATCCCACCCCTGGCCCCCCCCCCCCCAACCACCCACCCGCCCCATGGACCTGCCGTCCTCGACCTCCATCCCCGCCAACAGCGTTTACGTTGACGAAGGTCAGTTACGTTCAAATAAAGGGGCTAACTTCCCCCTCTCCTCACCCCCCTCAGGAATTTGAATTGCATTACTTTTAATCAATAAATTATTCAATTAAATCTATGCATGCAAATTTTTTCCAAAATCGAACTATGAAAAATCATAGATATTTCGTGTCTGCACGATAGCATGGTAAATTGTCGTATTCCAATAATATATGTGAACTTAAACAAACTTTAAACTCTTCATAAGAACTTGCGATTCATGAAAAAAAATGTTTTTGAACATATACACTTTTCCAAGTTTTCAGAAAATATTGTGACGTTTTGGAGTATTCTCAAAAATTTCTAGTGTTTTTGTAGATTTTTGTATAGGTTTTTCGAGAGTTTGATGGTTTGGAATTCCAAGTTTTATGAATCGTACGTATTTCTTTAAATTTTTAAAAAACACTTTTCAAATAGAAGAACAATACTTTTGGTCTTTCTGCAGTTTGTTTATGATTCGGAATACTTGACAATATTTTTTTGATTTTTCGTTTAAATTTCCAGAATTCGAAACTCAAGTGTTAAAAGTGTCTTAAATTTTTAACATTTTTTTAGTGCTTTTTTATCATTTACTGGGCAAAAACAATTTTTTATATTGATAAAAAAAAAGAATTTTATTTAAATTCGAAGTTTAAAAAAAATCATTAGTTTTGTTCTGGAAATTTCAATTAATAAATTTATGATCATTTTCAACTATTTTCATTATTTTTTATTATTACTTTTATGAACTACTTCATTTTAGAAAATCATTATTATTAATTAAGCGCTGTATTTCGTTAGTATTCGTGTTTTAAATGGTTACATAGTTTATTATTCATATTACAAAATTTATATATTTATAGCTAAATTTACAATGATACATATTATAGATTTTTCTACAATGCAGTTTTTTTCCAATATTTCTACTACAAACTGCTACGTTTTTTTCATGTTCATAAAATTTACAACGTTCACAAATCACACGAAATTTTTTTTCTGAGATTTACAAAAAATATTGCAAAACCTTGAAAAAACAAATTCGATAAAGCCTAAGATTCTATTTTTTATAAGGCTTAGTATTTTAGTATTTTATAGTACATTCTATTTTTTATAAGGTTTATAATAGAATTCTATTTCTTAAAAGGTCGACCTTAAAAAAATTCAAATAGGAAAAAACTTTTCTCAAAAACCGGTGACACTTTTATAAAAAATTTCAAATTTTTTATAAGAAAATATTGAAGCCTCGTACATTTCTTATAAACTGGAATTTTCACGACACAAATGTTTCGAAAGCATTTTTACTAGAAAAGTTTGTATTACAAGAATTGTAAAAGTTCGACTTTTTTTTAAAACGACGAATTTCATCGTCGATGATTTAATGAATTTTTCTTGTCTACGATTTTCGGGGGCTTCACTGAATTCACTATTTTGAGCTTTTAAATCGTTGACGATTAATTCTAGAAAAAAAAAAATTCTCCCATGATTTTGTAACTCTGTAAACTTTGTCAATATAAAACCATTATTATTTACTAACTTGTATTTTTATTGATATTCCAGTTAATTATTCCTATTCATTTTATTTCTACATTAAATAATAAATAATTCTACTCTACATTACATTAAAATGAATAAAAATAGTATTATTAAGAGGACGGACACGGAGAATTTGAATGTGAGATATAATTCTATTTTTGGAAAATTGGGGAGTTTATTACGGGTTTAGTTTCATTGATTCACTTATCTGTTTTTACGTCTGGATTTATCGTATTGACGTGTTTTTAGATGTGCTATGTTTCTTAACCCCCCAATTTTATTTTATTTTATTTTACGATTTTTGATTCTTCTTCATTGTAACATAGTCCTTATGTCGACTCGGTCATGTTTTATAATGTCTTGGTAGTTTTTATTAATTGACGGCGTGATTGTTACGCATTAAGTTGAGGACTTGTTAATGGAGATCATTACGACATTATAATTTGTAAGTATTAGATATTGAGGGGAGATTGTATATTTTTTCACGTTCTTTTGTGAAAATCGAATTTTGTTGTACAGATCTTGAAAAGGGCCCAATTAATGGCCGAAAGCTCGCGAATGTTTATATTCAAATGAATATTTAAAAACGAATTGACCGGCCTCATCATTCACATGGATTATTATTAATTCTACTCTAATTTCGGAAGGGGTTTCAACCCCCAAAGACCCCTCTCTATCTACGCGCCTGATATTTAAATATATGTATATAAATCACACGTACGCAGATATAGATATATGATCTTTGGGGAAGGAAAACAGGCTGGTTGGAATAATCTTGGGGTGGGTTAGGGTGGAGAACGGTAGGAGGGGAGGGGTTGGGAGCGGGGTGGCTCGAGCTCGCGAAGCGGCGTTCCTCGACCTTTGGCCTAGAATCCGCACGACGAACGTCCGAGCTTCTCTATATTCTAACGTCTCGACCGGGCCCGTGCAATTTAGAGCGTTACGCGGATATTTATGATTTCATCGCGGCAGCTGAAGAGTTATTCCCAGCAAAATTTTGTCTTTTTCTGTTATTCCGGATTTAGTAAGGTTTTAGTAAAATAAGGTATATCCGGGATTCAGTGGATTTTCCTGGGGTTTTTATTGATTTATTAATTTTTACTTTCCTGATAAACAAATTTGAACGCATTTTTCCCTCATTTTTTTATTTTCCTTGTTTATTAAATTCTTTGCAATTTCAGTAAAATAATTAATCTGCGAGATTCGATACTTTTTTTAGGATTTTCTATAAAATCATCAATTGTGATTTTTTTGATGATATAGTAAAATATAAGTGAATATAGTTTTTTCTCTGGTAAAGGAAAATGAGGTGGATACTTGAAAAAGAACAGAAAAATGCGAAATGACCACTTTTTACGAAGATTTATTGAAAAAGAATTCGCAATCACTTGGTTGGTAATCACGACGAATAACAGGCAATAACAACGAAGAAATTATTAAAGCACCGCACGATCATCTCCGGCAACGCTATTAAATTGATCATCAAAATCACGTTAAACTACACTATATTTCCCCAGATGCTCCGTATAGATTGAAATCAAACGCAGAAAATACATTTTGCAGAATATACGATTTTTTTAAATAAAAATGAAAAAGAAAATGATTGATTACTCAGGCAATGAATTCAGAAAAACTTTTTCTTTCCACAAATTTTTATCATCATTCATAAAAAGAATTATATTTTTTTTTTATAAACAAATTCTATCAAGACATGTGCATTGTTTACATTATAAATTAAGCCAACACATTATTCTGTGATTGTTTCTATTTTCATTGATTTTTAGATGAAATAATAACTCGATAAAAGGGGGTGCACTTGATATGTTCAAGACTTGAAAATAAAAGAAGAGTTATTATTTTCATATTTGTGGATCACGAAATACACTCGTACCAAGGTTTTCGTGAGTTTGTTTCTGTTTCGTGTTCTTCGATCGTTTGTTCTCATTCCCTGATTACCTTCTGAAACTTAGCAACTGTTCTGGCAACTTTTTCCCACAATCAAAATCGTGGTATACGAGTCACGGATATTTTCTGCATTTTTTTCCTCTCGGGATTATCGTTATGAATAATTTTATAACGTGGAAACCAAGTTTCATTCCCGTGATTCGTTTCCGGATGATGTTTGTTTTCCGTTGTAGATTGAAGGAATAATTTTATAAATAATGTTTTCAATGCATAGATATTTTGGAGAAATTTGTGTTTGTTTTAATGACTCTGAATGAGAAAATAGGGAAAAAATGTGTGAAAATTCGAGAATTAGGAAAATTAAAGTTAATAACTTGATAGGAAATGCCAAGAAAATTCATTAAATCTCGAGCATTCATTATTTTACAAAAATTATACTAAATTTAATAAATAAGGGAAATAAGTTAATAAATGCGTAGAAATTCAATAATTAGAAAAATCAAAATTAACGATTAGATGGAAAAAATTATTGAATCTCGAACATTCATCATTTTAGCGAATTTATACCAAATTTAATTAATAAGTATCGTAAAAATCGTAACTATAATCAAATTTTTTTTTGTTTCAGGTGAGTAGAAATTCCACGTTTTTAATGGATGTATTGAAATTTCGGTGAGTTATAAAAAAATACCGTTTTTTATTAATTTTCCGAGAATGAAAGTTTCCCTGTTTTTCCATCATTTTTCATTTATTTTTCAAAGAAACTGATAACAAATTGGAAGGTAATTATTCCGAGAAATTATTAATTTCGTAGAAAATTTCTGTGCAAAATAAATTTTCTAGAAAGCTTAATGACAATGCATACAGAACACGGAAATATTTTATAATCGAAAAAAGGTTCTCGTATTGATGAGAAAAACATTTGTTATTCAGTAGGAACTTCAAAAAATTCATACATAGTTAATCTTCGCGTGAGAAAAATTGTCTCCTTGCGGGAGTTCCGGATAATTTATTCATGAAAGAAACGTGTTTGTCGACAAGTGAACTAGACGTTAAAAAATGGATTTTCTCTAACTTGAATCTAAAAAATTAGGATATGGAAAAATATTTTTAAAAAAATGTTTTTACAATTACGAGCTTTTTAAAAAAATTGAGTTCGAACAATTATTTACGATTTAGAAATTATTTTTTTTTTAGATATATTTTTTCTTGTAAGTCATATTGAACAGAATGACAGATAATTTAAGATTTAAGACTTAGTTTCAGAACGATGAAAAAAATTATCGAACTTTTGTCGTATAATTAAAAATTTTTAAAGACGAAAATTTTGCTTAGATAAGTTAATTATTATTTGTTTATTTAATTTTATTATTTTAATTGAATTTTTTAAATTATTATTGTTCAAGTATCAGTTAATGATTAAAATAAAATTGTTCTTCAACATAAGAAAATTTGAAATCATCAAGATAAAATTTCTGTATAACATTTTGTCAATCAAGAATTACAGAAAATTTACAAAAAACATGGTTTCTTAATTTCCAGAAATATTTTTTCAAAATTCATTTGAAAAAATTCTCTTACAATGAAGAAATTTCCAAAAATAACATTGTTAAAACGAAAAATTTACAATCAATCGCGAATTTTTCCTGGACACAAGAAAATTCGAATACATCCAAATTAACTCACTCAAAATGACATAAAATTTCTGTTGAATTTTTTGAATCGAGAATTACAGGAAATTTAAACAAATCATGGTTTCTGATGAATCGCCATGAACGTGTACCCAAAACTGTATTAAAAAACGTTTCAAAAATGTTTTAAAATTTCTGTTCAATCTGCATAATCAAGAATGTTTTTATCTCATATTTGTATTGTTAATGATTTATTTTATTTATTTTTAATAATTTTATCACTATTGAATATTTTTTAATCATCATTCAAGGAAATTTAAAAAAATCATGGTTTCTGAATTGCCATGAACGTGTAGTCAAAACTGTTTCAATAATTCTTTCCAGCAACAAACGAATTCCAAAAAAAAACACATTTTTAAAATTTAAAAATCACAATCAATCTCAAATTTTTCCTGAGCACAAGAAAATTCGAATCCACAAAGCTTTAAGCTCTAAATCGATAAGGCTCATTCCTCCATGCAAACCAACGAGAAAAAGAACCTCGTCCAATTAACCCTTACCACAACTCCCCCTGCCCCGCGGTGCACTTCACCGTCGCAAAAGCATTTATCAGGCAATCATTTCCTCGGTGCTCGTATATTTCCACGAGTGCGCTATCGGGATTTCTCGCATAAATTCTCCAAAGCTTCAAAGGAGCCCGTGAAAATCACGAGTGGGTCAATTGACGCTAAAGCTCGAAACTAGAGAGAGCGTTTTTTCCCTTTGATGTTTTCCGACTTGAAAAAAAGTGTGTCAAGTGACATTATTCTAGCAAACAAGTCGATGTTCGAGGATGAAAAATCTTCGAGACGAAAGGCGACGTTTTTTCGAGAAGAAAACGCAAATCGCAAACGTTTTAAAGACAAAATATTTGTTATTTATTATGATATAATAATAAACAATAAGACGTTCCTATAAGGTAATTGATTACGTGACGTGAAAACTTAGGTTCAAAAATTTTAACTATTTTTTAAACTTTTTGTGGAAACAAAATCGTGCAATTTCAAATTCTCGTCCATGGCCAATAAAAAACCTCTGAAAACACACTTAGCCTAATTTCAAATCGCTCCAAGAGCATGCAAAACAACTCGACGACATTTCCTTGGGATCGTCTTGGCCTAGATTAGATTTTCGTCAAAATTTGTCAACCGTCGAAAAGTTGAGAAATCGCGTCGACGACGACGTGAAACGTCGCAGGCATTTGCGACCTTGCGAACGCTCCAATTATCACCGCGAAAATATAATTTTTCTGGCGTTTTTCCTCTTTCAGCTTCAATGTTCACCATTTTCCAAAATTTGCTCCCTTTAAATGGAAAACGTTCATGAGATTTGTTTATTTAAAAAAATCTGCACTGGGAGAAAACTCTGGCACTTTTTAATAAAAAATGTAGTAAGTTTTAGTATATACAGTATTTTTTCATTAACAATATTCATATTATTGTTATTGTAGTGTTATAAACAATTGTGAATGTACGTTGATTAATAAAAAGTGACAAATATGTAAGAAAATAAGTGGATAATTGATAAATATGATAAAAGATAGTTAAAAATGTAATAAACCAACAACAAATGGAATAAAATATATTATATAATAATAACTTGTAATATGTAATATATGATATATACCATATAATATATAATAAGTAATACAATAATATTGATTGTAATATGTAATATGATAATGTAACGTATTATAATACTTACGAAAAAATGTAGAAATTATGACTACTTAAGGAAATTTTAAGGACTATCATTTACTATGGTAAAAATTACAATATGTATGATTTTTTTTACCATTGCAATTTTCGACGTTTTACTATACTGCATGGGAAAAATATATCCACATTACACATGAAAAATTAAAATAGTTTTGTAGATTTGCCTAGAATATAGTAATTTTTCCGAAAATCATCTTAAAATATCGCACTTTAAAACACTGATATTTATTACTAAAAAATATAAATTAAAAAACTTCAAATATTGAAAAAAAAAAAAACTGGAGAAAACACTGGATTCGGTCTCGCAGCAATAATTTCAGTGGCACCCTCTGGAAAATCGTTCTCGCATGACACGATTTTCGAGAGCGTGGGGAATTTTACGGCGTCTTCAGTGATTTTCACCCCTAACATTAACATTAAAGCACGCAGCTTGTCGAGTTTGCTAAACCTCGGCCAATCGATTAATTCAATTGTGCACCTCGTCCCATATTAATTATGCTCCCTTGCACCGGAATCTAGGCCGTTCTCACCCCTTCGCGTTTACGATGAATACACTGACAATGAGTGGAAAATCTAGTGATTTTTACTGTAAATACTGGAAAAATTACTATACCCTATTTTCCGCATATTATAGTAAATTTAGCCATGAATATATGCACTAAGGTGAAACATATAATATCGCAATTATAAGTTGATATACCTTTTAAAATATTACTATACCTTATGCTAATAATTACAATATGAATATTTTGAATAGTACAATACTCTATATAGTAGAATCCACTACATTTTATCTCTGTGTAGCATGAAGTAGAAAAACGAAATTTGAGAAATAGTTTTGACTCAGTGATTTATAAAAAAAAAATTATTAACGGGAGTGCTGAAAATCTGAGAACCTGAAGGTACAATAATAATAGAACAATGAGAAAAATACTTTTTTTTAGTTATATGTGAAAATACTGCAAAAAATTTATTTTACTTTGAAACTCCGAAATTCGTAAAATTGGAAAATCCTATTACCCAAACCAGATCATCGAAAATTAAAAATCATTAAAGCCCAAAAGAAATATATGTTTTTAAGTATTTTAGAGGTTTTCAAAATAGACATATTTCACGTTATTCATTAAACTTTTCAGTATTTTTTAATAAATTTTTTTTATTGTATTGTATAAGCATTGTACTATATAAGTATTGACATTAACTACGGTTTTAAATTTAAAATATTTATATGAATTTTGAATTTTTGTAGATTGCTATATAGATTTCCAAAATTGAATGTAAATATTAGTAAAATTATGAAAAAATATGAAACATAGGAAAATTTACTATAATTTATCTCGATCACCAATTACTAGGTATATTTTTTAGTAAAAAGTATCAGATTTTTCTCTGTGTGTAGCATGACGTAAAATTGTAACCAAATTCGAAAAAGAATTGTCATTAAAGCGAATTCGAAAAGCGCGATTAAATTAATAAACTGTTAAATTGTTGAAAAACGAAATGAAGCACAATTTCTGAATTTTCTGGTATTTTTGGGTGAGAAAATATTTAAATATTAAGAATATATGAAATATATGAAACTTCTCCCCTCCCCCCTACAAAAAAAGTCATTCAGTAGGTATAATATAATATTTAAATGTATTTCAAGAGTTTTGCAAATTTCCGTATTTAATGCTATTCATACAATTTTTTTTTTATTTAAAAAAAATTTTTTCATACTTCGCATGGTCAGTCTTTGACTAACTTTTACAATAATTGAGCAACAAAAAATATGAGTGACCAAGAAACTCGCGAGATACGAATTTTAATTTCAACAAATCGCTTAACCAGGGAACATTTTTCATGAAAATTCGGTTTTCGCAAATCTGGGACCAGGGAGAATGCTGATTTATTGCATAGTCAATCTTTGACTTACTTTTATAAAAATTGAGCAATAAAAAAACTGGGGAAGCAAAAATATCGCCAAGTACGAATTTTTATTTCAACTACTGGCTTAATGAACATTCGGTTTTCTCAAATGTGCGGACCTTGGATTTTGCTGATTTTTTGCATAGTCAATCTTTGACTTACTTTTATAATAATTGAGCAATAAAAATCGAGAGGGATCTAGAAACTCACAAGATGCGAATTTTCTATTTCAACTACCAGCTTATTCTTATACATTTTTCATTAAAATTCGGTTTTCTCAAGTTGCTGACCAGAGAAAATGCTAATTTTTTGCAAAAACGGTCAGTGGAAAAAAAATTAGTGAAAATAACGGTCAGTGGAAAAAATGGATTGGAAAAAGTGTCTTATAATCATAATGATTGATTACCAATTACTCTTTGTTTTAGTAAAAGTACTAGATTTTTCTCTTCGTGTAGCTTAACGTAGAATAAAACACTTGAAAAATAGTTTTGATTCAGTGATTAATTAATAAAAAAAAACATTATTGGACGGAAATGTAATAATGAATCATTGAGATAAATATTTCGAATAATAATAAGTAAAAATACTGTTAAAAAATTTATTTCACAGTGAAACTCTGAAATTCGATAAGTTTAAAAGTCTTATTACCGAAACTAGATCATCAAAAATTAAAAATCCCAAAAGAAATATGTTTTTTTTAGGTATTTCAGAAATTTTTGAAATTTACGTATTATACGTTATTCATCAAACTTCGTAGTATTTTATAGTATTTCGACAGATTTCTTGAATTTCTATCATTCACTCTACAGATTTCTAGAAATTGATGCCAAAGTATTGAAATTAACAACGATTTTGAGTTTCTTACATTTTTATGAATTTCTAACTTTTTGAAGATGACTATACAGATTTATAGAATTCGATGCTGTAGAATTTGAATTTCAATAGATCTCCAGTATTTTTCCAGTATTTCAAAAGTTGTGTGAAAATATAATTTATATCTGTACAGTTATTTAGAATTCGATTTTTTAGAAATCTAAGTTTTGAAATTATGAGATTTCTATAGATTTTTGAGAAAATTATGACTAGATACACACAGAAATTTTTGGTATATCATAGATTTTTGAAATTCGTAGATTGTATATTATTTATGAAATTGTTTTTTTATTTCCTGTTACTTATTTACACTTATTTTATAATGTATGTAATGTATCGGGTATTTATATAATTATATAATAAGAATATATAATTAATGATATATATGTTTAAATATATAATATATATATAAATATATACTTAATAATCAGTGACGTAGCAAGACATTTTGGTACCCAGGGCACGATGGAGGAAATGCCCCCCCCACCCCTCCAAAAATATTATCTTTAAGAAAAATCGATGACATTCGTTGTGGATAATGTTTTTGACATTAAAAAGTGTCTCAGAATTCCAAATAAGACACATTAGAGTGTCTTCGAAGTTGAAATAAGATACTTCGAGAAGTGTCTTGGAAATTCAAAATAACTTGAAAATTGTTTAAAAACACTTTGAAAAGTGTCTTAGACACTTGCAAGTGTATTAGAGTTCTTGAAAAGATACTTTTCAAGGACTCTAAATTCAAAATAAGACTTCAAGGATTGTCTTCGAATTTTTTATAAATCACTTCAAGTAGTATCTTGGACGATTGAAAGTGTCTTCGAATTTTAATAAAAGACCTCGAATAGTGTGTTGGACATTTAAAAGTGTTTTGAAATTCCGAACAAGACGCATCGGAGTGTCTTATAATTTCAAATAAAAGACTTTACGAAGTATCTTAGAGATTCGAGAGTGCCTTAAAATTTCGAATGAGACACTTCTGAGTGTCTTAGAACTTCGAGTAAGACATTTTGTAAAGTGTCTAAGAAATATCTGAATATCTTTGGATTTTCAAAGACACTTTGAAAAGTGTCTTACAATTCCAGAAAAGATATTCCAGAAGATCTTTGAACTTTAAAAAGACACTTCAA
>JAPYZL010205974.1:0-21254 GCA_030522825.1 Platygaster orseoliae | reverse complement strand
ATTTAAAATCCAACATTGTGACGTGACACAGTGGGGGGGGGGGTCTGCAAATTTGTGACACACTGTGACAGAGGGGGGGAGGGGGTCCAAAAAACGCCTAAAAACTGTGACATCATTTATGGAAGCTCCCTGTGTTGCTTGTGAATAATACTACAAAAGAACATCAGAAGTTTCGCTTTTTTTGAGTATGTTGAGTGTGGATAATATAATGGCAAATCATTAGAAGTTTTACTTGGTGAGTTTTCAAATGCATGTTGATGGGGAATAATACTATGATCGAGCATTAGAAGTTTTACTTTGTGAGACATCTTGTGTGTGTTGATTGTGGATAATAATATGACAGAACATTAGAAGTTTCACTGTGTGAGACTTTTTATGTATGTTGATTGTGGATTGTACAATAGTAAGACAGAATTTTCACTTTGTTAAACATTTTATGTATGTTGATAATGGATCCTAATATAGAAGAACTTCAGAAGTTTCACTTTTTGAACATCTTATGTATGTTGATGGTGGGTTCTATCATAGCAGAACATTACAAGTTTCACTTTTTTTCCGCGCATGTTGATAGTAGATAATATTATGGCAAAACATTAGAAGGTTCACTTTGTGAGACTACTTGTGTATGTTAATTGTCGATCGTACTATAGTAGGACAAAAATTTCTCAAGGAGTTTCACTTTTTAAAACTTTTTGCGTATATTCATGGTGGGTTCTACTATAGTAGTACATTAGAAGTTTCACTTTCTTTGCGTATGTTGACTGTTGGTAATACTATGGCAGAACATTTCAAGTTTCACTCTGTGACACTTCTAATGCATAATGATGGTGGATAAAACTTAAGTAGGACATTAGAATTTTCACTTTGTGAAACTTCTTGTGTATGTTGATGGTGCGTTAGGTTAGGTTAGGTTGATGGGAACTCATGAGAGTAGACAGGAACTGACAGGAATTGACAAGACTTTACGAGAATTCACTGAGACGACTGTAGTTTTTTCCAGAGAATCAATATCTATCACCTTAGCCCCGATATGATTTCCAAACTAACCTCGGGTTGAGCGTGAGTTCTTTCGCGGAGCCAAAACTCTGGTACCTCGAGGACCCCCTGTCTGGACTCGACATCATCAATCCCTCGGCACTTACAAACTCTTCCTCCATTCTCTTCTCGATTTTAATCTCCGTGATGTTCTGCTGAACTTCCGGGGCAGTGGCGCCCGAAACAACAGCTTCCGGTTCCGCGCTCAAAGGCGGCCATTCTAGGTCCTTGCCCATGTCCCGTTCCAGCTTCAAGTAAGTCCTCTTGGACTTGTCGATGTTGTGCCACCTGGGCATTATCTTGTCGCGCACAAGGTACTCGACGATGAAATACTCTAGAAAGATCGCCACCAGGAAGTTGAGGAAACCGTAACCGATGAGCATGACCCGGAACTGATGGCCTTGTGTATCCTTGCTATCTTCACTACCAGGGAGCACCATTTCTAAGAAGTCGGCGAGCATCGGGAAGGGATCGATGGCCAGATAACAGGAAAAGATAGTGAAAAACACGGCGGCAATCAGGAAACCGAAGTTGTGAATGACAGATTTGCGGTAGGGCGCGCCTTTGGAGAAAATGGTGGCGAGGAGTATGTACTGGAAGCAGCTGACGATGAAGATGGTGTAGTTGTCGTAGCAACCACTGCCTTTCAGATTAAGCTCTTTCGGTGTCACGTACCTAGAGATAGAAGACAAATTAGCTCTGAAAAAACAAGTGTAAATTTTTTCTCACTCACCAGGTGGTATGACGAGCGTGCCAAAGACTGCCGTACTGGATGGAACCAATGAAGATGATCTGAAGAACGATGCTGAGGATGGTAGTGAACCCTAGGAGACTAGCAAGAGGCGGAGAATGAACGAGAGGACCTTCGTAGGCTCCGGAGTGGCTGAAGAAGTAGGCCAGAATGGTGATGATGAAAAGGTCGATGTAGAGAAACTGATAGTCGGTCAGGTTGGAGTTAACTTCATAGAGAAGCATGACAGAGATGAACTGGGTAAGAGAGTAGGCCGCCATGTATTTGAAGAGGCCAAAGGACGAGACCAGGGCAGCGCGACCTTCGCGCACCACAGTCAGCACGCACTGGATGTTGGCTTCACGGCTTGTGAACGGTGAGGCCACCGATGATTCCGTGTCGGACAGGGATATCCCCGTGTGCGCGGCCTTCAAGGCACCGCAATCGTTGGCTCCGTCGCCCACCATTGCTGTGGCAACAATTCATTATTCACAGATATTCCTTTTCATCATTATCTACATTGTGAATCAATTGAATGACGAAATACATGATTACTTTCCACCCATTCGGCAATTCTTAAAATTACGTTAAAGATTCAAGCTTCGACTCACCTACGTTATACCCCAACGCTTGCAACTCCTGGACAAGTTGCTGCTTCTGGTCTGGCGACATTCTCGCAAAGACCGCGCCTCGGGTAACCAGCTTCGGTATCATTTCTGGGTAATGCTGCTTTATCGCAGCCCACGTTTTGCCGGTCAGAGAGAACACATACTTGTTACTTGCATTGTTGGCTCTGGATAAGAAAAACAAGGATAATCAGGTACATACAATTTCGGGTACAAAATACAAAACTTCCATTATCAATTCAAAAAAACTCACGATTCAGACTCTACCGCAACAACGGAATTCCCGTTTTGGTTGTTGTTGTTAGCTAGGGAACCAGTTTCGATCGTGTCAATGCTGACAACGCTGTTGATGTCGGTGATGTCCACGTGACATTCGTGAGTCCGGGACGGGGAATCCTGGCTACCGTTGCTCCTCGTGAAGTAAACTTGGGGCTTGGCTTGTTGATGATTGTGGGATGGGTGAAGAGGCGAAACAGCGGAGACAGCGATGACTTGGGTGCCGGGTTGGATCATGTCGCAGTCACGTGCCACTGAGAGGGCCGTAAGCATGTTGTCACCTGTCACCATGACGACCTGTGGTCGCAAATTAACGTAATGACAATCATTGTACTGTGATTGTTGATTCAAATGAGCACTGATTTAATGTATGCAGTGTTTGACTGCGAATTTCACAACCCCACAAAATAGGTATAGTTTCAAAATAAAATATTTGCCTGCTATCATAGATTGTTGTGTTACGAACAATCACAAACCTTGATGCTGGCAGCGTTGAGCGCTTCAATGACAGGGCTCGTCTCCGGCTTGAGTCTGTTCTCAAGGACGACGAAGCCCAGGAATTCGAGTTCGCACTCGGCGGTTTCGCGCGCTAGTCGCTGCACTTTCGCGTATGGAAGACGTTTCAGTGATTTGTAGGCTATAGCTATCACGCGGTAGCCCTCGGACGTGTACTCTTGTAAAACACTATCAAAATCCACTGGTACTGCAAAACGTGAATCACCGAACTTTTATTAACAAACCATAATGAATTTACAAGAACACTGACTTTAAGATATGTCTTAAAATACTCACTGGTTTCCGGTTTGGAGAGACTGTGAACGATTTCGGGGCTGCCTTTGCAGTAAAGGTCGTAATGATTGGCACCTAGAGTCCTGCTGATGACGCTCATCCTCTGCAAGCTCGAGGTAAAAGGAAATTGACGGACGATACCGATTTCTAGGCCCTGTTCTTCAAGGCTCATGGCAGAGGCTGCTATTTCTTCATTCACGTTGTTCAAAGCTGAAGTAACATTTTCCAGGGCGTCCGAAAGCATGGAATTTTGCCTTGTCGAGGGTATTGAAGACGTCTCCTGGACCTTGGATAAAAAAAAAAGTGTTTTACTGAAAACCGACGTCATGTGAATTGCGAAATTTGCGGGTTAAGGGATACATTTGAAGTCGAGTCATCAGCGCCGCCATGCGGTAGCGTCATAGAACTAACCACATTACGTCTTTTGTCTGATCAATCTCATTTAAATCATACCTGTGACTTGAACAAGTGGCCGGAAGTGGGTGGTGGTCGCACCACAGTTGGGAAAAGCATGGAGAACTTAGAGGTGTCCGAGACGTCGGGCTCTTCCAGAATCCATCCCGTGGACTCAAACATCTTGAGATCCAGGGGATCACCGACGAGTTGGCTGTCGATTATCGTGATCGTGTGGCATGTCACCATTCCCTTAAGCATGTCGTTCAATGCCAAATCCTGAACGTCTTTCACTGGATATTGGAACTTGTTGTCCAAAGCAAGAACCACGCCCCACATATCCAAACCGTCCTCCGTCAAAGTTCCCGTTTTATCAAAGCAAATGCAATCTATATGCAAAATATTTTTAATCCGTTATAATATTTAGATATTAGATTACATTTGCTATCTGAAAACTCACCTATGGAGCCAGAAATATTGATGGAGCGGGGACTGGTGCAATAAATAAGTTTCTTGACTAGACGACTCTGCGCCACGATTCTACCAACCGCCATGGCCGCGGGCAAAGCAGGGGGCACCACGATCGTAATGAGATCAAGGGCTTTCAAAATTATATCCTTCGTTTCATCTCCGTGTGTGTATTTCGTGATCGCCGTGTAAACCGAGCCGGCAGCCGCTATTACCCCCAAGATGAATACGAATCTGTACGAGTCTCGGTCGAACTTGAAATCCACGGGGGGTGGGTACATTATCGACCTGACCAAACCTCCTTTGCTTGTGTTGAATCCCGTTCTTATCACTACCGCTAAAACCTGTTATTCCACGCGTTCGATTGTTTAGTTTTCATCGACGCTTTTTTCAAATTGGTCTCAAAAGTCCCTGTAAATGAAAGTCTGGACACGAAGTAGTCACTTTTTGATTGGTGCCGCCATTTATTCCAGAAACAGAGAGGAAAGTAAAGGATAGAGCATGAGTGAGTGAACGTCACAGCGCCGCCATTTATTCCAGAAACAAAGAGAAAAGTAAAGGATAGAGCGTGTGTGAGCAGGATGGAGAGTTCTCTCTTGCACCTACAGGCGTAAATGCTTGTGTCCAGACTTTCATTTACAGGGACTTAAGAAAACATTGGTCCCGCCGCAAAACGTCATACTTCAGCACCTAGATATACAAACAACTATTAAATTAAAAGTTTTCTTCACCTTTTCAGTGCCGAAGTAACGTGTCTGAAGGATCCGGGTGCCCGAATAAAGAGTGTGCCTGGCATGTTCTTTGGTATCGTAGAGGACGTCGCCAGGGGTGGTGGGGATGGGTGTCTTAGTGACGGGCACTGACTCGCCAGTCAGCATAGACTCATTGATGATGCAGTTCCCCGTGAGCAGTACCGCGTCACAGGGCATTTGACATCCGTGCGACGGTATCACCAGGACATCGCCGGGTACCAGCTGGTCTGCTGAGATAACCACCGTTTTACCGCTTCCTCGGTCGCGCATCACCGTCGCCACGTCTGACGAAGATACCGTTGACCGCAAATCTCTCTGGTTCTGTAACGAAATTAGCATATATTATACACTATAGTAGTGTATACATTGTTGATTCGAGAAAACCTTGAATGTTCAGACTGAAAACTATTGGAAAACGAAAATGAAAACTTACTCGACGTGTCTGAAACGCCGCCAAGCCAGCGCTATAAGATGCCATCAAGAAAATGGCCATGGCATAGGCCACGTAATTGTCGGCGACCCAGAGACAAATGGTCAATATTTGGAACACGAAGTAAGGGTTCAGCGCTTCCAAGCCAAGCAGGGTCAATAGGCTGTTCATAGGGACGGCGATTTCGTTGTCGCCGTAAATGCAGCAACTGGAATTTCATGTTTATAAAGCATAATGTCAAAGTTTATCCAGAAATAGATAAACCTTTCATGATTCCAATATTTGAAGGGTCATCAGTTTCAGTTTAAAATTTTAGTTAAAATCTCTCAATTCGGCCAGATTTGAGTGGTTGAGAGCAAAAAGCACGGGAAACGAATAATAAAAACGAACCGCTGGAATTGATCGTAAGGAGCCAAACCCGGAGATTGGTGAAGGATTGAAAGGGGAACACCCTGATCCAAACCTCGGAGTCTGAGAAACTCGCCTTTGTCCGCATCCCAGACGTACTTAAATTTCTTGCATTCGAACATCACTAGTTCCTCAACTCCTGTAAAAGATAATTTATTTTTCACATATATGAATGAAACAAAGTTTTTTTATACCTCAACCATCGCCAGCGAGTTTTTCACCTCACGCACAGGTCACGTGACTTGCGCAGGCGTTTTACACATTGTCCAACACAACTCGCTTTGTTGATGGTTTCGATATAAAAAACTAGATGTATATCTTGGCGCTAAACGTCATAATTTAGCACCTCGATAAAGAAATAACTGTTATTTCTATCTTCAAATGAAATTACGTTTGAAGTGACCGCCATTTACATGGAGTGGCAGCAATAAGGGAGGCTTGTCTCTCACATGATAGTATTTGCCGTGTTCCGAATGTGGTTCATTCTTACAGAGGTTGTGCACGTTGAAATAAAACCATGCGCTGCAACAAATTATACTGTTTTTTTTTATCATTCTTTTTTCTGACACATTATCTTGAAGAATACCGATGAAATGATTCTAAATATAAACTAGTCTGGATTTTATGAAAAACAGAGAAGTTTATTAGAAATACTTATTATGACTAATTGATTTTCGATTTGAAAACTAACTCGAAGTGCAAACTCAAACTTTAGAACCAAAAAATTTGCACTTACTCAACTTGTAAGTGTGTCATGTGCTTGATTTTTTCTACATAGCAACTCGTATGTTTTCCCTGGAATCGTTCAATTAAAAGAACGGTGTCAGCTTCCTTCAAGCGACATTTTGTATGAGTTACCCTAAGCATAAATTGCGGACACCAATGAAAAATCAGTCGCAACACTCCGAAGCTGGCGTATATCAAAATCCATGAAATGGATGCGAGCCAGAAATTTTTCTTGTACCTGTCAAGTTGCGAAACAGAAATCAATAATTTTCTAATTATGATACCAAATTATTTTTACGATTGATCAAGAATCTTACAGAAATGAAAAAATTCAACTCAATATTAGTTTATCACAATAACTGCATTTACTGTAGTACAATAAATTAAAAATAAACGACGAAAAGAAATTCTCGAAAAACGAAGTTTAGAAAATGCGGAAGAAATTTAGATTCGATGAAGAAGAAAGCTTTTTTTACGTGAACTTCAAACTTTTAAATAAAAAACTAATAAATAAAAAAGAACAAACCCATAAATTTCCATTTCGTCTTCTTCGTTTGGGTTAATGTACTCCTTTCCATTTCTGGGATTGGGCACACTGTTTCTTCGACTTCCTGAAAAAAAATATCCTTCACTTTAACATTTTTCATTCTATTCGTCAAAACTATCACTCTTACAAATAAAAAACAATAAGTTTTATTTTTATAAACGAGTCGTGACTGTACAAAAATTAAAAGAAATTTTCCTTGCATGTCTTTTCAGAAAAAAGATTTTCTTTTACATTTTGATTTTTCTCAAATTGAGTGCAGAATAATTCTGGAAAAATTCAGGGTTACCCTGAAATTTGAAGAATTCATCATTAAGTTCAAGGACGCTCCTGAAAAAAGAGTATTTTTTTGAGTGAGGGTTGGTTAAAACAATATCAGTGAAATCATTAAGAAGGCTTGAAAAAAACAGTTTTATTTATTATTTAACAACGTGAAAGAAACAATATATTACAAAAAATCCAGTAAATTACAGGAAAAAACAATAAATTCAGCTATAAACGATGGTTGATGACTTGATAAAAATAAAACATTGTCACGTCTCAAGGTTGGAGCGAACGAACACGATGCAGCGTTTTCTATTTCTAAGCAAGGAAAAACTCTGAACACAACTGAAAAAATTCCAATTGAAATCATTTAAATAGATTTTGTAATAGCGAAAAAAAATGCAAAAACGATGCCTAAATTTTGGTCAACTGTGTATTTTTTCATTACAAATAGTATGAAGGTTGAAATAATTCATATTCAAAAAATTCATAACTTATCCTAAACTTTTTCAGAAATTATTTCATCTCCATGAATTTGAAAAAATAATTTGAAAAAATGAAGTTCCAAATTTGATTTGTACAGAATAACTTGAAATGCTTAAATATTTTATTAGTTTTTCCAATAGGTTAATTAGTTTCAGAAATTTTAAGAAAGCCAAAATTGAAATGAAATAAAACGAAGTGAAATGAAGCGCAATATATTCAGTAATTCAGATAAATCGAAGGAGGTAAATTTAATTTTATAAAAGTTAGAAGTGTGTGAATTAAAAATTAAAATCTTACTTTAACAAAAGATGAAATTCTAGTATAAAAAATAATGAAGTAACTGAAAATAAAATGTATAAAAAAGTAAAAATAGTTTCAAAAAGAAAACTGGATCAACTCATTAATTTTCAAAATTAAATTTACACTGTGAGATTTGACAATGAAATATATTTTTAGAATTAGGAAATATTGAAGGAAAATTTGAGTAATTACACAAAATTAACAAATTATGAAATTTGTAAGTGAAAAATTTTCAATTTAACTTAAAAAAGAAAAAAATTAAAAGAAACAGGCAAAACAAAAACAAAAAAACGTCTTTACCAGTGTTTTTAACTTGTCCCAACATACACTATATCCACGTTAAAGAATTGTTTCTAAAATTTTTACAAAAAGAACTTTTGTAATGATTTGAACTGAAAAATAAGAATATAACCACCACGCTTTCATTATTTATAAAAAAATATATTTTGTTTTAAATATTGAGTTTCCCTCGATTTGAATCGATTTGCATGAGCAAGAAATTCCGAAATTTTAGAGTACTCAAATAATTCGAAATTATCGTTCATTTAATTTATAAATCAAATTATTATTACATTAATTATTTGATCTTTTCTGTAGATTTATGAATTAATAAATTCATATATTTCAAAACTCATAATTTAATCATTGATTTCATGGTTAGTAAATCAATTAAAAATTATTGAAGTAATTAAATAATTGAATGATTATTTACAAAAATATATATTGTTATATTTTCCATGGGAGGATTTATAATTAACTCCATATTTGAAAAAACTTGAAAAATATTTGAAGCAGATAATAATTATAATATATAAAAAAAATTCTTTTTTGAAATAACATTGTTGTATACATATATTCATATTTATCCTCTGATCTTATACTACAAATAATAATTTTTGAATTATAAATCCTGTGTGTGCATGCGTCGTGTAACTGAAAATGTCTATACTATTATAAAAAAATTATGACCTGTGTAGAAAGAAATGTTTGGTTCCAGCAACCAAATCATTTAGTAAAATATGGACCAACCAAAGCTTTGTTTATGTCAACTATAATTTTATATTAGTAGTGACAGTGAAAGCATTGGTTGTCATACTTGAAAATTTGGTTGGTCCATATTGTACCAAATGAATGGTTGCTGGAACCAATCATTTCTTTCCGTGCATTTCCGAAAATAGTTACTGTACATAATTTTATTCACAATTTGCTAATAATGGGACATTTAGATGTGAATTATTAACAAATTGTGAATAAAATATCGTATTCCGAGTTTTGGAAATTGCCTTGTTTGACGAAACGATTACATTCCTCAGCTTTGCCTCGGCTGTAAACTTTCATTTCCTCAAAACAGCACGAAGAGAAATTTTTGGTTACAGCAACCATTGATTTAGTAAAATATGAGCCCACCAAAGTTTTGGGTAGTACAACCAAAACTTTAGTTATAATAACCAAATTATTGGTCATTGCAAATCAGTCATAAAAATTGAGCATTAGTTGTTATAACAGAAGCTTTGGTTGTCATAACCAAAACTTTTGCACGTCTATATTTTACTAAATCAATGGTTGCTGTAACCAAACCAGTTCTCTCTGTAACACACTTCCAAAACTCACAATAATATACTATTCCGCGATAGTATAGAGATTTCAAGGCCATTGTTGCCGGAATAGTTTCCGTCACAATTCCAAAATTTATTTCTGCCAGATTGCGGTCAAGATTTCCCACAACCTGGCAGCAATATCGAAGAAATTAATTCCAGCAAGTCCTCGCGTATGAGGTGATAACACAACTCGTCTTGTAAACTTCGCCCCCCCCCCCCCTTCAGTATTCCACATGTTGAACAAAACACCATTCATTCTCAAAATTCCGTGTTTACCCTTCAGCAACTCCGTCTTCTGCTCGCGTTGCTGCTCGCAATTCTCCGCGACGTTCCTCACCCCGAAGACGTTGTACGTGTTCCTGGCCAGCCTGAGATGATTCATCCTATCGGCCATCCTGGATCCACCACACGACCGAATCTCCTACTTCAGAACCCGCGCAAGCGTTTCTCGTTTTGTTCACAACGACAACAAAAGTTTTTCCAAATCCGGAGAACTCGCGAGTCCGTCTGCTACCGACACCGGCGACCCATCGTCGTTTTACGCGGCAAAAGGACGATCAAGTCGAGGAACGAGAAGCCTGTCATCGCCGGGTGGACGTTGAACAGTGGGTGCTATCGCGGCGTCGAGGTGCCGCGTCGTCGCGGGCTCGGGCGACGACGAGCACCCAGCAGGGTCCCGCAGCAGGCGTGTCAGTCGCCGGGGTCGGCGATTTTGCGCCAGCCGGGTTTGCGCCACCTGGGGAACGCGAAAAAGCAGCGCTGGGCCTGGCGCGTCGTCATCATCGCGGCGATGTCGCCACCGTCGTCACCGCGTTCGAGGGTCTTGCACCGCGAGGATGCCGCGGGCTCTTCTTCTACGACGAGCTCCAACGCGTGCCTCCCAATTACGAGCGGGTGCAACGGGAGCTGCATCACCAGGACTTGGTTCGCGGCCTGTCGGACCTCGAGATCCAGGGCCCAAAGTCCCACTTTCTGAAACACGAGATCTCATTTGCAAAATCTCGAATGCGAAATTCAGTATTCTTGCAATGACAGATCGTGTGAAAGGTGCTCTCTCAGTTTCAATTAGTGAAATTTTTATTAATTCCATCAGTAGGTACCGAATTAGTGAAATTTTTACTAATTGAAGGCCCGGAAAGCAAAACGGCGGGAGCGCTCGACCTTTTTACCGAATTTTTAAATCCGATCATAAGGACGACGAAAACGAAATATTTCAATAAACTTTTTTTATTTAACTCGCCATAACTCCGGTACTAGACATTAGAATGAAATGAAATTTGGACACATCATTCTTCTTACTTTAGCGATGCTCCCGAAGTGCAAAAAAACTCATTGGCATTATTTATTTATATATATTATAACTCGGCACGGTCATTGATTTATTCATACTGCGGCTATGATAATAATGCAATCAACATGAAATTTTCGTGGAAACTTTTTTGCTCTATGAGAAAGATTTTTGAGAAAGACTTTTTTGCTCTATGAGAAAAATTTTTTAAATCTCAAGGTTTTGAGTTATTATTTAATATCAATGTTTATTGTCATTCAAACAATAAACAAATAATGCTAATGAGTTTTTTTGCAATTTGAGAGTATCGCTAAATTAAGAAGAATTATGTGTCCAAATTTGATTTCATTCTAATGTCTAGTTCCAGAGTTATGGCGAATTAAATAAAAAAAGTTTATTGAAATATTTCGTTTTCGTCGTCCTTATGATTGGATCTTCGCGTTATGCCCCCTCCTCTACCTACTAGGTCGAGCGCTCTCGCCGTTTTGCTTTCCGGGCCCTCAATTCAATCAGTAGGTACCGAATTAGTGAAATTCCACAAGTTAGCTAAAAAAATAGTCAAATTCTACTACATGAATTAGTGATTTAGAAGTTAACTCTTTTATTAGTAAAATTTTTGTAACGACTAAACAGTTAGTAAATTTATTATTAATGTGATTAATGACATTCTCACTAACCACATTAGTAGTTATAAATTCTACTATTGAAATTCAGTATTCTTGCAATGACAGCTTGTATGAAAGGTGCTCTCTCAGTTTGAATTAGTGAAATTTTTGGTAATTCAGTTAGTAGGTGAGTGATTCACTATCGAATTAGTGGAACTTCACAAGTTAGCTAAAGAAATATTTAGGCTCGTAGGCAGAGGGTGTTTTGGGGGTTCAAACCCCTCATGAAATTAGGGTAAAATTAATAATTAGTTAATGTAGAAATAAAAAAAAGTAAGAATAATGAACAGGGCAACCAAAAATATTTACGATAAAATGCAAATATTTTATTTATGCATGAAAAACAGCGAAATATTTATGATAGGCTATTGGATGGCAAGAAATATTTATCATCAAATGAAAGCAATTTTTATGTTTTTTGTACATTTGTTTACAATAATTAGTAGTTTTCTACTAATTCACTAGCATTGCACAAGCATCTAAACTTGACGTAAACTGTTTACAAGGTTTTTACATTTACTGCGTTTACGTAAACACGTCTACAAGGGAAATAGTATTCAATTGACAATGTCTCCAAAGTGGCAATCGCATATACGGTAGGTACAGTATCATCTCGCAGGGACGTAGGCAGAACAAATTTTCTGGAGAGATTTTTTAAAAAAATATATATATGTCCTACGGAATTTAAAATATGTTTAATTTTTGATCTTCTTTACGAGAGTACAATGTTTTAATTTTTCGAATTTAGGGATTTCACAAATTTACGAAAAGTTGGCGTTTTCGAGTGACTGCTCTCGAAGTATTTTCCCGTGTGTTAGAAAAATACAGAAGTGCTGTATCCATTTATTTCCTACCAATGAGTGAAGTGGAGAAGCAATTTTTATTCAATCTACAGTTTGACTTTCACAGTGAAATGTTCAATAATATTTTGTTAACCAGTTTAACACCTGTTTTGTTTTCCAGTTAGATAATTGATTAGAATATGTTGGTGATTTCACCAGATTGTAGTGCGAGGGAGACGCTCAGAACGGAACGCGAATGAGTGGAAGAAGGAGGAGGAGAAAACTGTGTCGCCTTAATTGATCTCAGTCAAGTAATAGAAAATGCTTTATGAAAAAAAATTTTTTTTTGTTTCTTAACACAAAATTTGACGTCTACAATACACTTAAAACATGACCGTCAAGAAAATGAGAATTTTTTGGAAAATTTTCAAAATTAGGATTTGGTTTAAAAAATGGATTTCTCGACCACGAAAAACCCCGAAACAGTGCAGTTTATTGTCAAAAATCTTGTGAAAATACCGTATTTGGAATGAAGAAAAACAAAAATTGTGATGATAAATAGGTTCTAAAAAAAAGGTAGCTTTTATACGTTTTTTGAGAATATTGCGATCGAATAATACGGTTATCAAAATAAGTCTGGGAAAAACCTTCATTTCTTCTTGCGTTATACTATTATTTTTACTATTTTTTAAAAATTATTCTTGGGAGTAAATTTATTCAGGTTCGTATAAAAAAAATTTTCTTTTTCGAGTCGTAGAAAATTCTGTATACCCTCTATAAGAAATCCAAGAATTTTGTTTAAAGATACTTCATTGTGATAATTAAAATATTGAAATCCTGGGCTCTAATTTAGAAAATTCAGGATTTTTCTATATAGATTATTGAAAAATTTCTAAAATTATGTTTTTGATATTTTCAACTACTGGACTTTCCTGAGAAAAATGTCAAACTTTTAACTCCAATTCGATGAATTTAAATGTTTATAATTTCTATAATGATAACTATAGAATTCCTGAATCGCAAATTCTTGGATTTAGAATACATAAAATTCAAATTATGTATTTTCGACATTCCGAAAGTAAATCCTAGTATAAAACAACATTTTTCAACTAAGCAAACTTTTTGCCTTGCATTTCTGGTTACACAACAACAATAAACATAATTTTCACATTTGTAATTCAATTCCACACTAGAGATAGCGTTTTTAATCGGCAAGCCGTATCTGGATTTGCATGAAGTATCTCGCGAATGTGATTGATACATATATATTATTTTCTCGAGAGAAATATGCAAAGACGGTAAATATAAGATATTTAAATTCGCAACTTTCAAATCATTAATAATTTAAAAATTGTAAATAATGAAATTCATCTTTCAAAAAAAATTTTTATATTATTGAAAGTTAATAAATCAAGAATTCGAATTAACTTTGGTGCCAGATTCTATAATAAAAAAATTTAATTTTGACTGAAAACTTAAAAAATTCAAATTCATATATTTCAAAACTTTAAAATTTGGGTATTCGTAGGTTTGAAAAAAGTAGACCGCATTTTGAAATCATTTTCCTCTGTAGCAAAATATTGGAATTTGAAAATGTTATGTAATAGTGTAAAAGAAAAGATTCACGATTATTCCCGGGAAACCATAAAATCCAAAATTTTTATCTTTAAAAATGTACGAATGACACGATTGAAAAAAAAGAAAAAAAATCCAAATATCTGAATATGTAAGATTTTTAAAAATCTAAAAATTTAAAAATTTTGTTTTGAAAAAATTAAACTAATGAAATGTTGAAAAATCAAGTTGCCCTTCTTCTTTATTCAAAAAATAAATGTAATGTTTCAAAAGTCAGACCAAAAACTAAAAATATGGAAATGAGGCTGTGAAAGACATCAAAAAATTTAATGAAAAAACTTCCAAATTAAAAAATTCAAATGCAATGAATATGAATGAAATATTCTTCAGGCTAGAAATTTGAAAGGTCGAATAATGTAATTCTGGAAAAAAAATTACATTAAATTTATTATTCGTAAACCCAAATTTTTTTTTTAATTTACAAACATAATTAAAAATTTGTTAATCTGAGTTTGAGTGCAAAAAAGTTTAAAAATTGTAAATTTTAAATCCAGAATATACCTAGGATTAACTTATGCTAAATCGAATCATCTTTATCATTCAAATTTCTATTTGACTTCAATTTTTAAAATTCAATTTCCAGAAACATAAGAGACTATTATACAACAGGAAAAAGGAAATAAACAATCAAATTCATATAAAAAATTACAAAAGATTGCAAGAACTTCAAAACATTTCTTCTAAAAACCTCGAAAAATGTATAAACTAAAAATAAAATTCTGGTCTGAAAATATGGACCAGTTTAATAAATGTTCCCGAGTTGAATATTGGACCTTTTATCAGTGTAATCGATGTATTGTATTGGCTATCTCTTATATCAACAGCGAGAAAGAATAGTATTATGACTGATTATGACAATAGTCGGCAAACGAAGAAAGATATTGGATCATCGTCGTCGACATCGATGTATCAAATTTACTACGCTGTTCTTCTATTCATAATAAAGAACACAAAGAACATCAAACGTCAACTTCATCTCGTTTTATGTAATTGTTTCATAACAAAATCTGATAATTTTCACATTTTTTCTGAAACGCGATATTTCTAAAGCAGGTGCTCATAAAAATTCACAAATTTGAAATCGTTGTCGTTAATTTTTTGAAAATAAATTTGCCATATAATTTCAACTTCAACGATTTTATAAATTTCAAATATTCAAAAAATACATGATTTTTGAAAATGAAGATTTTCAGTTTCGATGTAGCTTATTGTTACATGCACCCGAACGATACGCATTTTATTTACTCAAATGGAATCAAGCTGGTTTCAGTTGGCAAGGCGTTTCTAAAGCAATTAACGTCTGAAAATTCAAAAGAGTCCGATTGATGAAACGATAAGGCCTATTCTTCAGCACAGTTACAGAGAAATATGAGCCTTATGACAATAAGGCCTTTTGAATTATTCACCCTCCGTTCATCACAAAACTATCGAAAAATTCATGATTAAGTCAATAATTATTTAATGTTTCATAAATAGCAATAAAAGGTTTATCAACATTTTTTATTTTTCAAAGTCATCTTATTTACGAATTTATAAGAATCAGTATACAATTTTTTTTTCACTGTGGAAATTTTTAAGTTTCTATTCAAAAATAATTTAGTTGTAAGAATTTCTGATATGTAATTGTTTATAGTGAAATTAATAATAATAATAAAAATAATATGACAAATTGAAATATCGAAAAGTTGAAAACACATACACATTAAACATCATTGCACTGATTTTCCATTAATGATTTCTTTGTTAAATAATATAAATAATTATTCATAACAATATGTCGAAAAAGTTAAATAAAAATGACGTCGAATTTCAAAATAATAGTCACGTAAAAAATAATTACTCTGAAATTAGTATATACTTGCAAATTCCTTCAACAAAGTAAAATGATTTAAAATTCCAAGAAAATCATGACTCAATAACCGTTTTCGACAAAATCTCATGCTACATGCAATTAGTTATAAAAAACCAAAAATAATGCAAAATAAAATTTCCAACTCGAAAGCATCTCAAAATAAAATGCCGACTCACGTTTTTGCCAAAAATGATGGTTATCAATCAACCGAAGATCACAGCGAATATCTATTTTTGATAAAAGTCGGAGGGCGAAATGCCGAAAGTTAATTAACAAATTAACCGCGTTCTATTTTCGGTATGGAAACTCGAGAATTGCACTGCATTGTGACGCCACATTTTGTGAAATGAGACGTTAGAAACACCATCGTTGGTTATGGTAGAAGAAGCGGATAACTGATTGTATTAGAGCGTTTGGGATTCCTCGTCTATAATTAAATATTTTGAATGGCGAGGAAAGAAGACGAGCGGGGACGAGGTTTCACCGAGGACTGATGTTGCGAAATAAATAGCAATCGACGAATCATGCCTCATGCCTCGTTTGCGATAATGCGATACTAAAAACACAGAGTGCGTTCACATCGATCCAAGTGCTCAGTGGAAACGCTTCCAACTTTTTCAGGGTTATGCTCTCAGTCTTGGCGGTTTTCTCTCCATCTTTTTCTGGGTTACGCTATCTTCAAACTTGAGTAATTCCTAATTCTCGAACAGAAGGGTTTTTTAAAAACTCAAACTTGAGGATTTTTCTTTGACTGTTTAAGGTCATCCGCACAAACTTGAAAATTTTGAATGTATCTTTTTTACAAATGAATTCCAAACATCGAAGTGCTCCGTTTATAATTGTATAATAAATCAAAAGGTGTACTAATCACACATAGTCTCTTTTCCATCGTCATCTCATCAAAATTATAAAATTAAGCTTATGTCAGATCTGACATGAGATCATCCTGTTTCTCTCGAGTAGCATATACTACTTTTTCCCATTCATGTGTAGAAATGGTCACTTTATTTGCACGAAACGCAGGAACAAAATTTCCTTTTTGAGGTATTCGTAAATTAGTGGGAGAAATCATTGTTCCCTAGGGAACTATTCATTTCTCACGGATCGAAGGAAATAATTCCCCATGATTTCAAAAAAAGGATTTTGTTCCCGCGTTTCATGCGAATAAAGTGCCCGTTTCTACGTATGCATGAGAAAAAAATTTTTCGAAACAAAAATAACTGAAGCTCGTACTTGAAGACGCACAAAAATTTTCCGGAATAAACTTTGATTTTAGAAACTAGATAAATCAGGAGTTATTAATGTTTATCGAAAAAAACCCTACAGTTAATACTTTTACATTGGTTATCATAACAAAACAAATAATTGCAAATATAAAAACAACTTGTCAGTTACGTTTGAACCCAAAATATAAGCACTAATAATATTATAATTTAATTATTCAATCCATTGTGGACATATGTAAGAAAATGCAGTGCTCACACCGAGTAAACAGTTTAGATACATATTATGATAAGATTATGTCAGTTGTGTAAGAAAAAATGTGCTTACAATGTAAGCAAATTGTTGATACGATTTTTGTACAAAGTTTACATAATAATTACATAAATAGTTTACGGGAACTTTTTGCAAGCTTTAGATAAACTGTTTATATAAACTTAGTGTAAGCTTCAGATATACAGTTTACGTTTACTTAGTGTAAACATTAGGTAAACAGTTTACGTAAAAATAACATGCTTTATTCATTTTTTATATTCATCGATTCTCAGAAATATAAAAATGTAGGTAATTTTGGACGATTTTGTATGATTAAAAAATTTTGTAATTTTGAAAACATAAAAAATATTATATTTTTTTGACGACTTGGAAACTTTTAAAAATGTTGGAGATAATGGAATTTGAAGTAATTTGAAAACTTACAGTTTTTGAATTACTTGAATTTTAAAATTTCATACGAGAATATTAAGAATATTTGACAACTTAGAGGATTTTAAAAATTTTAGATATAAAACTTTTCCAAAATCCTTATAAAGTTTACAATTTTTACGAACTTGAATTATGAAAAAGTATAAAATTTTGAAATTTTTAATATTCCCAAATAGTTTGAAAAATTTTCGCAAATTCAAGAATTTTCAGTTTCCAGATATTTCCAATTTTCAATATGAAGTATATTGAACATTTCGGTAATTTTAAAAGGTTTTTAAATTTTGAAAGATTTTGAGAGTAATAAAATTCATGAAAATCTAAAAACTTCGAGAATTGTGGCGTTTGTGAAACTTTCCAGTTCAATTTATCTCAATTTAAAATTTTTGATAAATTTATATTTTTCTCCAATTTTTCACTGTTAATTCATTTAAAAACTTAATTTATTTAATTTTGAGTTGTGACGTAAATTTGGAATTCAGAATTAAAACTCAGAACATTCTTGAAATGATGAAATTTTGGTAAAAACACCTTAGACATTTTTTTAATTTAGAACTTCCAAACTTAATTTTATGAATTTTTGACGAATAAAAATTTTTTTTTATTAACAGTTGACAATCAACTGTAATTTTTGTATTTGAAATATTAAATTCAAAATATCAAAATAAAAACTTAAGGATATTTGTAAATAATGGAATTTCAAGAAATTTTAAGACTTCAGAAACAAAAATGTTGAGAATTTTGGACATCTTCAAGAATTTTGAAAATTTTTATGATATTTCAGGAATCCTTACAACAGTTAAAAATTTTTCAAAACTTGAATTTTGAAAAAATAAAAAATTTCACTCTTACCAAAATATTTTACCAATTCAATAATTTTATTTTTGAACTTTTTGAATATCTTTAATTTCAAGTCTGAAATACATTAATAATGTCAGTAATTTTCAATGATTTTCAAATTTTTAAAAATTTCTAAAAGAATGAAATTTATGGACTTCTGTAACTTGAAATTCGATCTTTTTGATTTTGTTCTTCTGTTTGAACAGTTTACAGGTATTTTTCATGCAAAACACCCATAAAAGGTCCCATAAATTATGGGTTATGACGAGCGCCAAGGTAATATTGTACAGAGTATCCCAAAATCACCAATCAATATTTTAGGGGTTCATAGTTTGTGAAATTCCAAAACAATTTTTCCTTCGCCATTTTTCACAAAACTCAAAATCAAAAAAGATATTCAAATTCAAATTTAACCAATAAATACTCTTTTACAAGGAGTGGGGATAAAAACCACGGACCAAACATTTACCAACATTTTCTGCATATTTTTCTAAGTAAAAAAATCTTTAACAGTTTTTCAAAAAACTCAAAATCAGAAAAGATATTCGAGTTTGAAATCTGAGAAATCTGATTGGTTGAAACTTTAAACTTGAATATCTTTTTTAATTTTAAGTTTTGCGAAAAGTGGCAAAGGACTTTTAGACTCAGAAAAATATGAAGAAAATTCAGGAAAATTTTGGTCCGTGGTTTTTATCCCCACTCCTCGTAAGAGTGGATTGAAAATTTCAAACTCGAATATCTTTTTTGATTTTGAGTTTTGTAAAAAATAGCATAGGGAAAATCATCTTAGAATTTCGCAAACTATAAACCCCTAAAATATTAATTTATGACTTTGTGATAGTTTACATAAACTTATTGCAAACATCATATAAACAGTTTGCATTTACTTGCGGACGCAATAGCATGTAAATTTCACGTTAACTGTATACAATGTGTGAGCACTTCGTTTAGATAAATATGTCTACAACCGATATTAAGACGACTTAGAAGTTACTGTAGTAAGAGAGAGATGCATAGAATGAAAAGTAAATGAGAGGAAAAAGGACAAACAGAGAATGCCTTCCGAGTCGTCTTAAAATCACGTCATTGATGCTACTGTAAAAATGTTCTACTACGCCATTGGGATGTACAATTTCGTCATGAAAATGGGACTGGGAAAAAAAAACACTGTAATTGTAATGCTGATTAAAATTTTGACAATTCAAATGTCCGACTCACCTCGCGAAAAAACCAAGTAGTTGACAGCTCCGAAACTCCAAAAAAAATCCTTTTGCAGAAAAAATGCGCACTGTTTTACACGAAAATTCCCTGAATTCCAAAAAAATTCGATTCACAGAATTTGATTTCCGCCTGCGCCACGTAAAAGTCAATATTACGACGATTACGATTATAACGACTGACAACACACCACACACACGCGCGATCGATTGAAAAAAATGCCCCAAAATCCGCGATCCCTTCAAATTTTCCCCACGGCAAGAATTATTATCGCCGGGGATAAAAAATTTTTAACGCTTTCGATTCCCGAAAATGACGTAAATCCAACATCTTCAATCCGCGAACGAAGGATTAATGCAACAGAAAATAAAAATAAAAAGAGCGAGTTCATTTTCCACTGTTTGCCGTTTGGGAATTTCGCAACTTTTTTTCAGATTTTCATACTCCGTTCACGCGTATACTTGCGAATTTTGTCGATATTTGTCAGAGGCTTTTTTAACTGCTTTTTTTGGCACACGCACAGAGGAAAACTGTCGACAACTGTCGATAATTCGCGATATGTTATCGATAGATGAACATCGATGTTTTGAGTTTACAAGAGTTTTCAAAAATTATCGAAATTTATTACCGAGTTTTTGGAAACGGTTTTTGCGTACTCACTGAACATGATTTCGTTAATACTTTAAAAAAAAATAAAAAATGCAAAACAATTTTTATAAGTTTGAAGGAGATCCTATAGAAAATTTCTGTATTTTAAACTGATTCCACTGATTGGCTAGAATTTAATAAGTTTCTAAAAAAATGTATGTAAGGTTGGCCTTATAAGCCCAAATAACTTACAAATCTAATTTTTAGAACTTGGAAAATTTATAAATTTTTTATAAAGGCAACTTATAATTCAGCGAAAATTTCTATAAATTTTTTCAGAACTTACACGTACGAAAATTCGAAAACTTATACGTTTTAAGACGATTCGCAACTATCATATAAAATAATTTGTGATATCAACTATTCATATATGAACGCATAAAAATATTTTAAAAATTTAAATATAAATTCTACGTGTTATAATAATGAAATTTTTTTTTATTGATATTTGACATTATTAATGTATTGATAAAATTATATTTTTTTTCCCATGTATCCGTAAAAAAGGCCACTTTATTTCTATGGAATGCGGGAACAAAAGCCCCTTTTTGGGGTACTCGGAAATCAGCGGGAAATAT
>JAPYZL010205970.1:0-12593 GCA_030522825.1 Platygaster orseoliae | reverse complement strand
AATAGATTTAGTAAAATTATTGAATTAAATAAATGTAATTAAATAATTAATTATTATAATGATTAATAATTAATGATAAATAAATAATTGATAACAATGATAATAAAAAATAATGATAATTTCACAATAATAATATCTTAATGTAATAATCATATAATAATAATAATAATAAAATATAGCCATAATATAATAAATATAATAATAATATAGTAACAATAATATTAATCGAATAAAATTAGATATTTTATAGTAATAATAACAATTAATAACACATTCACATTAAAAAAAAACAATCATCTGAAACATTTCAAAAAAAAATTTGGCCGGATACATTTTTGATGGAGAACTTATTTTCCAGAGATGATATGTGCAAGCAATGCTTTTTGTCCATTTTTATCATTTGCAACATAACTGTATTTTCGATTTATAAATTTATCAATCATTTTATTATTATTTTTATGTTAGTCGGGGGGCTCCGCCCCTGGACCCCGCAGGGGCTCCGCCTCCCCCCTATGGTAAAAAGCTATCTACGCTACTGTCTCCACACAACCGCACGTTTGCGTCGACTGCCTAAAAATGGACTATATATCTTCGAAAAAAAGGCACTTCGTCGAAATTGCAAAAAAAATAGAATATTGACCTTTCGGCACTGCCTCACTTTTTACTTGCTCCGTAAAGTCGAATACAATCTCCGCCCATGCGCTCCGATTATATCCAACTTCACACAGCAAGAAGAGTGAGCCATTGTCGTAAAGGTAATAAACTACTATTGAATGAAAGTAAAACATTGTCAAGAAAAATTACGAATCGCTAAAAATTGCGAACGAGGTAAATACAGATAGCCTGAAACTCTATTCCCGGTTCAAGATTTCAGAGTTTAACTTATTTTCCTGAATTATTCAAAACACTTAAGCGATATCACGACTTTGATGATTCCTTTTTACTCGAGAGCGGATTTCCCTTGGACAAATTCTCTGTTTCCACTTGGAAATTTCAAAGGCTAAAACTTTTGCCTTGTAAAGTTTAGTAACTACTCGCAGGGTTAAGAAAAATAGAACATGTGATTATAAGAAAAAAAATGAAATTTTCAGAAAATTTGAATGACGCAGAACTATAACAAAGCTGTTTGTTACATCGCCATTTTCGTTAAAGAAGAAAAAATAAAAAAAGAGGAAACATTTTTTACACTGTCTACAGAGCTTGCACTTATAAAAACGCTCTTCAGCCATTACTAATGTATCAAGTATTTGTAATTGACACATTGGCTTAGTGTTTTATTGCAAGATGATAGTTCATGATGAAAAAACTTTTTTCTCAAACGTTTAGGTCGGAATATGAAACAAACTTGTAACGTGAGGAGTCCAAAAGATCTGGGAAAAAATTCAATCTTAATACTATTACTTGATATGTCATTGTTTTCATGATTTTTTTCACACACTTGAAATACCGCTCTTTAATCGAAAATCGCTGAATTCTGAATTTTGTTGATTTTTACTCAAAAGACATAAAGTTAAACATATTTAATTTTCATTGAAATATTAAGTCGTGTAAATAATTTATGATTAAAAGTTCGTTCTAACTTTCCAAAAGCTCATAAATATTCTCTAAATTTCTATTATACGAAAAGCAAACTTTTCCTGATCTTTGGACACCCCGCAAACGTTCGTAATATAGTGATAAGCGCATCAGTTGTGTGCAGCTCTTTTGCCGTTCATGTACCCTATCCACCTTTCCGCGGTGTTGATAAAAATAGGATCATCGTCGATAGTACTTAGCAAAAGTAGCTGATTGATATGCGTCGAATGATAATCCCAACGCGCTACATTGGGAGCAGTTTTCAAAGTGAAATGTCGCAAATCGTAGGTCGTCCCTGAACCTGTGTCGTATAAAGTAAGCATGTTCCTTAAAGACGCCATACCTTGATCGAAATACTTGGAAGCTTCGTCGACCACGTCTTTTCCAGCCGCTGTAAGAATGCTCTTCAGGTCGTATAGCCCGATCAACGAGTAGACGAAACCGTTGAGGATGAAAGATGGCGGGGTGGTCGGATACTCTTCATACCACACGTACTTGTCCATGAAGTAAGCGGCAACTCCGCCTTTTTCGGAAGAGACACCGAAGGGCTTCAAACCTCGTATGGCAGCTTTCAAGTATTTCTCGTCTCCGGTTTGATGATAGGCTCGCGACAGAACGGAGATAGCATGACCTTGGCCCATGCTGGAATACCTACAGAAATTTTCAACCAAATTAGAATTGAAATTTCTTCGTTTTTTCTTATTTTATTATAAAACTAGCTAAACCGGCGCGCTTCGCTGCGCAGTTTGGAAATATAAAACTAAAATACAAAAACTTCATGAAAGTCAGATAAATCATAATCATTATATTTATCAATATCTTTTTCATTTTGGTGTTTGTACTAAATTTATATGATTTTTATGTGTGTTTATTTTTTTTAAACAAATGTTAATTTAACATGTTTTTTAGCAAAACACTGTAATTCTTCGAATATGAAAATTGAAATCAATTTTTCGATTTGAAATAGATTTTCTATAAACGAATAAAATTAAATTTTGTGATGTTTTGTAATATTTTGTAAAACTTCGTGATTGTAAGATATTCTGTGAAATTATGATATTTTGTGACATTATGTGATTAGGTGATACTTGATGGTATTTCGTTAAATTTTGTTATATTTGTAACGTTTTGTGATGCTTTGTGACATTTCGTGACATGTTATGATTTTGTGACCTGTTGTGATTTTGTGATATTTTGTGACATGTTGTGATTTGTGACATGCTATGACATGTTGCGATTTTGTGATATATTGTGATGTTGTGGTATTCTTTGACATGTTTTGATTTTGTGATATTTTGCAGCATGTTGTGATTTTGTGATACTTTGTAACATGTTGTGATTTGTGATATGTTGTTATATTGTGATATTTGTTCATTTTGTGACATTGTATGGGTGTGTGTGTGTCCGTGTGTGGGGGTGTAGTTGGGGGAGTAGGCTATTAAGTCCGTTGATGCAAACATGCCTATAACCTTTCAACAAACGTGATAAATAACTGTGAAAAAGTTCAGAACGTTTCATGCAGTAGTTTTGAAGTTATAGGCGGACAACATACAGACATTCACTTTTATAGATAAGAAGATAACAACTCTTACCATCCAGGTTCAAGAGTAGCCATCCCGCTAGAAACCTTCCTCGTCACTGGATTCGGCCATCCGCCGGAAGTAACATTTTGATTTGCAACAAACCAACGCGCAGCGTCATAAAATTGTTCCATATGTTCACTTGTCGACAGTGTCAAATTATCCATCATCCCAGAACCAATCAAAACTATCTTAATGACCTTGAAAAAGGAATTCACACGTCATTCAGCTGCCACCGCTAAATCTAGGGCTCATTATATAAGAATCGTCACCTTTAACTTCGACCTCGACAATTTCTTCCTACTCCTATCGTTAAAACTTAGACCTTTTTGGAGATCAACCACGAGATCCCTTGTAAGTCGTTTCCAATGATTGTTCGCAGAACCGATACCATAATAAATATGATTATTGGTAACTCTCAGTACATTATTAGTCGTTGTGTAGTGTAAAAAGTAAATATCCTTTTTCTCCCTTGACTGCAAAACAACAATGACACTCCCATTTTCTTGGACGCACAGATCCAACTTGATCACAAAATCCAAGACGTGGTCCATTCTCAAGAAAATCCCTGAAGCGCTGGATTCGAGGGTTGCGTATTTAAGAACGTAGCTGTTGGCACGTTTATCGTAGACCCTTTGTAAATAAATGGGAATATTTATTGAAAATTGATAATAAAAACTTGCGTCAGATATTAGAACATTGGAGAAACTTCTCACCTACTCATTACCGAACCCTGGGGCACGATCCATGAAGACTTGGCCTGTTCCCCATCCTCCACAAATTTTCTGTAAGGTTCTGGCTCGGTCAGATTTTTGCTGTAGTGTGATAAGCCGAATTGGGCGATTTGCGTTGGATAATAATAGCCCTGAACCTCCCATTGAGTAGAGATGGGCACTCCATCGCTTCCACTCACGCATTTTACTCGTTCTCGTACTTCGACGTTGTAATTTTCAAATGTCATAAAAACCCCATGGGACTCGTACTTGCCTTTTGGGCTTACAATCTTGGAGTAACTATGAAGCCATTCAAAACGTTCCAAGCCGTCATAAGTAACGATCTTGCCATAAATCTGGGATAGACAATACAAATAATTAAATAATTGAAATTAAAATACACGTTTTTTGAGTTTGTAAAAATAAATGAAAATATTTGCAGCTTACCTCAAAATACTTGTGAATGAATGAAAAAGGGACGTATACTTCGTCTCCTTCTTTTCTGCAGCTGATGGAGTATCCGCCGTTTATGTAACAGTTGATTTCTTGGTATCCAATTTCGTTTGTTCCATCCTGCAGTACATTAAGAGGGAATTCGAATAATAAAATAATTTTGTATGATTCTTACAAGTTGAAAAACAGTGTAAAAGAGGCTAAATAAAAAAAAGAAGTTGTTCAGGAAAAACTCAAAGGTTTTTTCTCAAATTGACAATGTCTTATTGAGTGTAATTTGACGGTCTTGAAAAATATGTTGAAATTGATTATTTTGACTTTGTAAATTTAACGTACATTAAAAATTAATGAATATATTCAGTTATGTCAAAAATGTTTTGCTTGTTTTTAACAAAATATAAAATAAGTATTAAGGAATTTCGATAAAAATATTTTGAGTGACTTTGTTAATAAAAAATGATTGCTGTATGAGTGAATAATTTATTTACTTTTGGCTGTAGTTGACTTTTCAAACTGCGACTCCTCAAGAAAAAGGTACTGCCGCAATTGCTCCATGATGTAAATATTGAAGTCAGCGCAACAACAATCAGCACAAGCATAATAGTCTTGAAATTGATTCTTACAATCTTGAATGACCTATGGACAAAAATTTTTCAAGTTTTTTTAGTTTATTTTTTATTATTTAAGTTTATTTTATTATTTAGTTTACTTTTAGTTCATTTTTTTAAGTCAAGTTCTGTTACATTGAATAAATATGAGCTGTTGAGAGCAAAAGTCAAACTTGTAAGAGACATAGAGTGGCAACTCCACCTTTTCTGTTTCTTACTAGTTTGTCTTTTGCTCTCAACCGCTCACATATGAAAAATATTCGAATCTGGATGGCAAAATTTATATAACTCATATAAGTTGAAAAGTCCTTTGCCACATTTCTAAAAACTAAAAATCAAAAAAAATCTTGAAGTTGAAAGTTTCAACCATTCAGATTGGTTGAATTTTAAATTGTAATATCTTTTCTGATTTTAAGTTTTTTGAAAAGTGGCACAGGACTTTTCGACTCAGAAAAATATGAGTGGTTGAGAGCAAATGACAAACTTGTAAGAGACAGATCCATGTTTTCTGTCTCTTAACAGGTTGTCTTTTGCTCTCAACTGCTCATATGGAGAAATTTTCGGTGAAACTTGGTAAGTCGTTTTTATCCAAACTTTTTGTAGAAGTGCGTTTATTTTTCAAATTTCAAACTCGGTTATCTTCTTGAATTTCGAGTTTTATGAAAAATGCCAGAGAAAAAATTGTTTTAGAGTTTAATGGTAAATCTGTGGTAAATTTTGGTTTTTTTTTTTTTCATCAATCACCGGGTCCAACAAATTTCTCAAATTTATTTTTTCTACGTTATCCTAGCTGAACATTTATAATTTAAATTCTTTTGAAGCCAGAATCGCTGTTTTTTTTTTGAATTAGTGAAATTAGGAATTGTTAATTTTGTAAAAATTTGAGAACTTACAGAAAATTATTTGTTACGCTTTTCAGATTTCAGAAAGTCTATTTTTGATAATTTTCATATACAGGGTGTCCCAAATTCTTATATATAAAAAAAATGGCAGATTCCTTGCAAAAATTTGAGATTTTTTTCCCTTGCTATTTTTTATAAAACTCAAAATCAAAAAAGTTATTTAAGTTTGAAATTTAAATTAATGCACTTTTTCGACAAAGTGGGAATAAAAACCACGAACCAAAATTTCCTCATTATTTTTCTGAGTCGAAAATAATTTGCCACTTCTTACAAAACTCAAAACTAAATAATATATTCGAGTTGAAATTTAAAAAAAATCAAATTCGCCAAATTTGAAACTTTAATATATTTTTTGATTTTTAAGAAAAGTGGCGAAGGTCTTTTTGACTCAGAAAAATATAGAGAAAATTTTTGTCAGTGATTTCTATCCCCACTCCTCGTAAAAGTGCGTTTATTGATTGAGTTTCAAACTGGAATATTTTTTTTTTCATTTTTAGTTTTTTGAAAAATGACAAAGGAAAAATTGTCTTAGATTTTTGCAAGGAATCTGCCCTTTTTTTGTATACGAGAATTTGGAACACCCTGTATTTTTTTTACTTTTTATCCTCATTTTTACTAAATATTTAATTTTTATTATTTATTCGTTAAGTTTCAAACTAGAATATATTTTTTTATTTTTAGTTTTTCAAAAAATGACAAAGGAAAAATTGTTTTAAATTTTTGCAAGGAATCTGCCATTTTTTTTTGTATACAAGAATTTGAGACACTATATTTTCATTACTTTTTGTCCTCATTTTTTTGATTATTTAATTTTTTTTTATTTATTCGTTAAGTTTTAAACTGGAATAAATTTTTTTATTTTTAGTTTTTCGAAAAATGACAAAGGAAAAATTGTCTTTAATTGTTGCAAGGAATCTGCCATTTTTTTTACTTTTCATCCTAATTTTAACTAATTATTTAATTTTTTTAATTTATTCGTTAAGTTTCAAACTGGAATAAATTTTTTATTTTCAGTTTTTCGAAAAACGACAAAGAAAAAATTGTCATATTTTTGCAAAGAATCTGCTATTTTTAAAACTTTTTATCCTCATTTTTACTGATTGTTGAATTTTTTTTATTTATTCGTTAAGTTTCAAACTGGAATACATTTTTTTATTTTTAGTTTTTCGAAGACAAATGAAAAATTGTCTTTAATTTTTGCAAGGAATCTGCAATTTTTTATTTTTATATACGAGAATTTGGAACACCCTGTATTTTTTTTACTTTTTATCCTCATTTTCACTGAATATTTAATTTTTTTAATTTATTCGTTAAGTTTCAAATTCGAATATATTTATTCATTTTTAGTTTTTTGAAAAATGACGAAGGAAAAATTTTCTTAAGTTTTGCACGGAATCTGCCATTTTTAAAATTGTGTATACGAGAATTTGGAACACCCTGTATTTTCGTTACTTTTTATCCTCATTTTTACTGATTATTTCATTTTTAAAAATCATAATTAGTAAGTTTTTCCGTTATTTTTCAGATTATCCACTTAAAATAATTAATTTCACACTAATTTTGGGAGAGATTTGAACTCCCGAAAATTCTCCTCTGCCTACACATATGGAATAATATTTAATTGACAAGAAGAAAAATTATAAAAATTACAATCAATTCCATCAAACTGCACAAAAAACGGCCATATTTTGCTCCACACATCAGCACTACTGAAAAATCCATAAAAATCAAAAAAATCTTACATATTGTTGCTGGGCGTGACATTCCTGAGAGGAATGAAAATTCACGCATCCTCGCCCGCGGCCTCATTCGCACCAATTCAACTGCAAACAAGTCTTAAATTTCTGCTTTCATCCATATGTCAAAAGGAACACGTTCTTCCACTCGAAATTCGCACTTCTTTCTTCAAAATTTCTTCCGCGAAACGCAATTTATCCATTTCACAACACGATTTTTATATACTGACTTCAAAAAAAAGATTATTTAAGCGACACGGATTAAAATTTCACTCTGTCGACCTTGTCACCATGCGGTCCTGACGTGTCAGCCAATTTTTCTAACGCCCTCCCAAGATGCACACAGTGGATTTTCCCGGTGAAAAACCGAGAAATTCCGATACACTTTTCCGAAAAAACGCCGCACAGGGCGAAAAATAATTTTTCGTCATCCAAAGAAATGGCGTTTTAGAACTCGAGACATAGCGGTTGATTTTAGGTGCGCTCTTTTTACGATGGCGATTTTCTATTCACTGCTATAATGCTATTGCTATTCACTTCTTGACACGTCAAGTTGACACGTCAATAGATGGAAGTTGCTCAATCCGCTCCATCTTCTTCCGTCACAATAAAATCACAAAAATCCAATATGGCCGCTGCGGAAAATTTGAAATAGAGCATTTCAATTCTCAGAAAAAAAATGATTCTGAGCCTGTGTCGAAAATTCGAGAAACTTATAATGGGAAAAAAGCAAAAATAAAGCTATTTGCTATTGGCAAATTCACTAGAAAACGAAATTTTATAAATTTTAGAATATTGTATAAAAGTCGTTGTCAGTCGTTGTCTCCAAATTCTGGCTCTGAAATTAACCAAATTTTGTTTTTTGGTAAATTTACAATTTTCACTGGCTTGATTTTCCTTCGTTTCATAAAAAAACATGTTGCTCAAAAAACATGTTGCAATAGACGGAAGTTGCTCAATTTCCTCCGTCACATTAAAAAAATCACAAATCCAAAATGGCCGCCGCGGGAAATTTGAAATAGACAGTTTCAATTCGAGAAACTTATAATGGGAAAAAAAGCAAAAATGAAGCTACCCAGATAACATTGGTGAATTCATATGGAGTCCATATGGCGTTCTTGCGTGAATTCGTGAATTCATATGGAAGTCACTTGCGTCCGCATAACGCATCCATATGGCGTCCTTTCGTGATCAGTGTTGCCAGATTTGATTATTATTTCCCTGATAGAAAAGGACACGCTTATGTCCCTGTTGATATTCAAGAGAGAAAAATGTTCCTGATCTGGGAAGACTGTTCGTGATTCGGCACGAGTGCCGATTCACGCCGATTCGTGCCCGCGCCAGTGTGCCTTAACGTGAGCTTTTTTTCTGCGTGTCCCACTTGGTAGGCGGCGCTGAAAACGTGCAAATTTTGTGTGCAATGCTGCGTAATCGTGTCATTTTTTACCCCCACTCCCAGTGCCCAGTAAACATTCGTGACGATTCGTGATCTGTACATCACGCGGTGATGTCATATCGCAGACATTTGCCGCCGCATATGATGTCATGATATCACGGCGTAACATGTATGATGTGATGTCACCATGACGTCATATGACGGCAAATGATGTTATGTCACGCCGTGATATCATGATGATATCATATTCGGCGGCAAGTGTCTGCGATATGACATCACCGCGTGATGTAGATCACGAATCGTCACGAATGTTTACTGGGTGGGCTCCGGTGGACATTGGCCTTATGGGAGTTAAGGCACACTAGCCAGCGCTAATGCGCATGCGCATTAGGAACGTTTTCAGCGTGATTTTTATCGAAATTTCTTTAACCGAATTATTTTTTCTGCGGCACTATAAAAAAAAGTAAATTTATAAATTTTTTAATGCCCTATATAAGTTATTTGCCTGGCACATCACGGCTGTTTTTCTCATGAAGGAATATATAATATTGAAAAACAGCGAATGAAAATAATAATTATACAAATTGTAATTGGATGGTTTCCTTTTTTCATTATAAATATTCGAAATCGCATTCTTTTATTTCAGTAAAAAATTCACATTTGAACAATTATACCAAAACTTACTTTATATTCTATTGGCAAAATATAGAATTTATCTTGTTAAACATGCAATCTAAGAAATCAGTCAATCAATGAAGAAATATGTAAGGTTCAAAATTAACAACAATAAATAATCGTCATTATATTTCATATTTACTCTGAATTGTTTTTGTTCGATTGTTGACTGTTATCACTGTTATCGAGTGCACGAAAAAGACACGCCGAACGCGCGCGTTAGGCAAACTGATCGCGCGCATATGCGCGGAACAAATTTGACAGATGCCATTCGGCGTAATTCGGCGATCATTTGGAAGCGACACGTGAATTCATAGATAGAATTCATATGGAATCCAAGTGGCAGCAAATCGTTAATTATTCACGCGTGAATTTTCATGAAATTTACCAGATTATCTAGGAATTCATATGGAAGCATTATGCGGATACTACTGAATTTTTACCTATGTGAATTCGTATATGGAATCCAAGTAGCAGCAAATCTTGAATTATTCACGCGTGAATTTTCGTGAAATTCACCAATGTTATCTGGGTACTTGAGATTGGCAAATTCACTAGAAAACAAAATTTTATAAATTTTAAAATATTGTACAAGAGTCGTCAGTCGTTGTCTCCAAATTTTGGCTCTGAAATTCACCAAATTTTATTTTTTAGTAAATTTGCAATAATTCTCACTGGCTTGATTTTACTTCATTTTATAAAAAAACATGTTGCTCGATATCATAGGGCATTAAATTCGTACTAAATTTATACGAAATTCCATTTTTTCTGTATCTTATTATGTAGTTTGTATTTTGCTCTCAACCGGTCAACCGCTCAAATGGTCTTTTCAAATTTCCTGCGGCGGCTATATTGGATATTTTTATTGTGACGTGAACGGGTTTTGTGCAAATTCCTGTGATTTTGCCGATTTTGCATAGACCTTATAGTACATGGACTGGCCATTCTCCTATCTGTCCCAGCAAAAGTGGTTGACCAAACATTGGGTAATAGTATAATATTAAAACGAAGACTGAGTCCAATCTCCAGTGTTTGGCCATCACATTTCGTGAATGGCCAGTCCATGTACTATAAGGTCTATGCGATTTTGCCAATCATTGCCAATGCTGCCAACTGCTGTGCTACACACCCACGAATTTGCAACATACAGGGTGTACCGAAGTCCACGCACCAAAAAGAAATCCAATATTCCTTTTTGAATTTCAAGTTGAAAAGTCCTTTGCCACTTTTTACAAAACTCAAAATCAAAAAAGTTGTTCAAGTTTGAAATTTGGACAATAAACGCGCTTTTACGAGAGGTGGGGATAAAAACCACGGACCAAACTCTACCCAAATTTTCTTCAATCAGATTTCTCAGATTTCAAACTCGAATATCTTTTTTGATTTTGAGTTTTGTGAAAAGTGGCAAAGGACTTTTAGATTCAGAAAATTATGAAGAAAATGTGGGTAGAGTTTGGTTCCTGGTTTTTAACGCCATTTGTTGAAAAAGCGCATTTATTGCCCTCACGGAATTTTTGTGGAAGCCGTGGAAGCAATGGTAGCCGTGGAAGCTCACGTGACACATGTCGCTCTCACTTGCTCCCACACGGAGTGAGTGAGCGATATGTGTCACGTGAGCTTCCACGGCTTCCACCAAAATTCCGTGAGGGTGTTTAAATTTAAAACTTGAATAACTTTTCTAATTTTGAGTTTTGTAAAAAATGGCAAAGGAAAAATCGTCTTAGAATTTCATGAGGAATCCATGATTTCAAGGATTTTTGCTGACTGTGACACACGTTGCCGCGACGTACCCATTACGTCGCAGTGACCAAAGTGGTTTACTGGGTTACTAATTCAGAAGTTGATTTTTACCAATGATTCAGTCATTGTATGATTATTCTAACATTATTAATGACTATCAAATTAGTGATCGGATTAGGGTAGGTTATATTGCGAAATTAATTACAAACAAATTTTCTTTTGTATTATTTTTTTTTCAAAACAGATTACTAAAAAAATGTTGACTATAAGAAAATAGTAAAAATGTACGACTATTGGAATAAGTGAAAAATTCAACTATTTTGATGAAGAGTTCTTATTAATTGCATATAGTCAAATCTCCAAATATGACTATATTTTGTTAGAACAACACGTGTTACTATTTCATTTTGTAAAAATTTGACTAATTTAAGCTGAGAGAGTATAAGAGGCCATTCCAAAAGTTTGAAGAGCACTCGCCACGTGCTCGCAACGAGTTTTTTGTAAAAGCGGTAAATATGGTAAAATTCTCATTTTTTTCATTTTTACATGAAAAATAATGATTAATTTCATCCCTATTTCGGGAGGGGTTGAACCCTCAAAACTATTACTCCCGACGTGCCTGAAATGGTGTTTTTTCCTCCGCGTTTTTTCTCCTCAACACCTGCTCTCCCTATGGTGTCAACGTGGCGCTGCTGTTCCCTTGTGACTTCCATCTGCATCATCATTCCGCGGCGAATGCAGGCGATTGGGCGAATGTCCTGCTGCAAGTCGTGTTGTTAATTGTTTACTAGCGAATCATACATTTTTCTACAATTTATTCACGGGATATGTGACCGACAAATTGTAACAAAAAAAAGCTTTTTTCTGTGATGTTTACCGCACGAATCTCTATCCAAAGCTCGCGTTTTAATTAGGAAAAGTATAATTTATATTTTCTATCCCGAAGCGTTCTTCGTCGTTCTTACAATATTCTCGTTGGGTGTGGTTTTTCGCGATGAAATCACTCGTGCTGTTATTCATCCTCGTCTCGACCGTCCACAATTTCGGTGAGTCTTTTTTTCATCCACGAAATATGGGCAAATTCCGAACCGGAATTTAGAAAGTCGTAATGGGAAAACAGACGCGTGTTTTTGCGGAGCGAGATTATTTTGCGGGCCTTTTTTTGCGTTATCGTAAGTTTGTGGTTTTCGCTAGCGGGTTTTTTTTTTATCGGGG
>JAPYZL010205959.1:0-12773 GCA_030522825.1 Platygaster orseoliae | reverse complement strand
TCATTTGAAGGTTGGTACTATATAAAAATAATATGCATTTAATACTAGCGACGCCATTTATGTGTCAGACCGGGGACTTATCAGCCAACCTGTTATTAGCTCCGAGAAACCGTTTCCCTCCAACTTATCAATGATGATTTTTGTTCTCATCATTTGAATTCAGTGTTTTTCATTCATAAGTTTGTAGATGGAAATTTTTTATAGAATTTACTGTATGGTAAAAGGAATGGAAAAAAATGAGAAAAAAGTACATAAAAAGAAGGTATGGGTATAGATTCAACCGATAGAAAATAATAATCAAATCGTCAGGATTATCAATAAAATTTACAAATAAATTGATAGTAAAGAATATTCACTAATTATAAATAAATAACAAAATTTACAATAAAGTAATTATTACCAAAAATATTCATTTATTGCATTACCTTCGTTTATTATTATTAATAATTTTCTTAGTGAATTGATATTTCAATGAAATGTTGACCTTAAAACTATGGGCTAATTGAAAATCAATCGTTTCTAATCTTCAATGTTAGTAATCATTTCTCGCGATTTTTGAATTTCAATTTTCTACAAAATCATTTCAAAAAGACAATAATTAAATAATATCACAATAGTTATGCGATGAATGAGAAATAAAAAATTTCAAGATCAGAAAAATTTGGGATTCTTATATGTCAAATACAATAAGTTAAAAATTTTGGGTATTTTGTAACACAGTATTCAATTGACTGTATTTCTATAAATTCATGTAAAAAATGATGATTTGTGTTCTCATCATTTTAATTCAGTGTTTTTCATTTATAAATTTGTAGATGCAAATTTTTATAGAATTTACTGCATGGTAAAAGGAATAAAAAAAAAAAAAAAATGAGAAAGAAGTACATGAAAAGAAGGAATGGGTATATGTAGATCTGATTCAACCAATTGATAATAATAATTAAATCGTTGGGATTATCAATAAAATTTCCAAATCAATTAAAAATAAAGAATATTGCATTACCGTCGTTTTATTATTAATAATAATTTTAATACTGAATGAATATTTCAATGAAAAATTTACCTTAAAAAAAAACTATCGGCTAATTGAAAATCAATCGTTTCTAATCTACAATGTTAAAAATCATTTCTGTCGATTTTTTTCATTTAATTTTCTACAAAATTAAAGCGAAAAAGACAATTATTAAATATCATAATAGTTCTGTAATGAATGAGAAATCAAAAATTTCAAGATCAGAAAAATTTGGGATTCTGATATTTGAGATACAGGAAATTTGAAAATTTTTGGTATTTTGTAACACAGTATTCAATTGACTGTATTTTTATAAATTCATGTAAAAAATGATGTTTGTGTTCTCATCATTTGAATTCAGTATTTTTCATTCAAAAATTTGTAAATGAAAATTTTTATAGAATTTACTGCATGGTGAAAGGAATGAAAAAAAATGAGAAAAAAGTACATGAAAATAATGTATGGGTATAGATTCAACCAATTGAAAATAATAATTAAATCGTTGGGATTAGCAATAAAATTTACAAATAAATTAAAGTGAAAGAGTATTAACAAATTATCAATAAATAACAAATTTTACAATAAAGCTAGTATTACCAAAAATATTCATTTATTGCATTACCTTCGTTTTATTATTGTTAATAATTTTCTTACTGAATTAATATTTCAATGAAATATTTACCTTAAAACTATCGGCTCATTGAAAATCAATCGTTTCTAATCTTCAATGTTGATAATTCTTTCTGGCGATTTTTTTATTTCAATTTTCTACAAAATCAAAGTGAAACAGACAATTTTTAAATAATATCACAATATTTCTGCAATGAATGAGAAATTAAAGATCAAGATCAGAAAAATTTGGGATTCTGATATTATAGATACAGAAACTTAGAAAATTTTGGGTATTTCGTCACACAATATTCAATTGACTATATTCCTTTAAATTTATGTAAAAAATGATGATTTCTGTTCTTATCATTTAAATTCAGTGTTTCTCATTTATAAATTTGTAGATGAAAATTTTTTATCCCATTTATTGCATTGTACAAAAATGAAAAAAACTGAGAAATAAATACATAAAAAGAAGTTATGAGTATATAGTCAATTAATTAAAAATAATACATTTTCAAATAATAAAATTGTTAAAAAAATAGTCGTAATTATCAAACTGAGACTCGTTTTGGAATGACACTCCAACATTTATTAGGTGTAAATTAAAATTTATTATATAATACCTATATTTATTTATTTGTATTAATAATATATTATTCAATATATAATAAAATTGGAAAACACGATTTGAAGATGAAATTAAAGTGAAACACAAAAACGAATCTCACATCAGTTCACAACTTAAAAGTAAAAAAAAGTCGAAATCAATGGTTTTCAAGATTTTCACCTGCAAATCACGAATATTGACTGTAAAAGAAGTTGAAATTCAAGATTAAATACTCGGAATATCACAAAATAACACCCAACAAAACTCTTTTTGAATAAATAAAAAAACCTCGGAAGGAAATAAAAACTCGAACAGTGCTAATTTCATACCTCCTGCAATTTGCCAACAAAAGACGTGACTCATTATTCTGATCGCACGGAATTCTGCCATGACCAATGAAAAATTCTCGTTGTGTAATTTCACAGATTCCAACAAACAACGCTTGTAAATTTTTTGTTTTATTCGATATTTCTCGTTTCTGATAACGTGTTAATTTGTCGAATTAAAGCTGATCATGAAGATGTAATTATCGAGTTACTGTCATAGGTATAGTCGCTTATGAATAATTTATACCGCTTATCAAAGTTCGTTGCGTCGGTGCAGTCATTGATGAGCCACTCTAGTGAGTCATTATTTTTGCGAGAAGTCATCAAAATGACGATGATTGCTGGAGATGAGTAAAATATTTAAATTTTCTCGATGTGGTATAGTTTAAGATGAAAATCGAATTATATAATGTGAAACACCTATTTGTGAATTTATGAAAAGATGTAGAAATTATTAAAATGCAAAGTAATTTTCTATATCTTGAGAACTGTAATTTACTTTACTTTAACGTCTTCCAAGAATATAGTAATAGTACAAATTACTAGTTTTTTTTCCTAGTGTATGATAGTAATCTTTGTTAGTCATGAAAAATCAGCGAATGAATCACCGGTATTTTTGCGATTTCGTTTTCTTGGGGGTCTCGTGGCTTCTCCCAAGTTACAAGCCAACATGGCTTTTTCGCAGTGGAATGAGTCGCGAGTCCGAGGGTGGGGTGCCCTACGCAATATTTTTTTGCAACTAGGAAGAGAACCGCCAAGTGACCGCGGCTGCGTCTCCGCAGTAACCGAGCACCAACGTCCCGTGCAACCTCTCCTTTCGAGGGCACTCGTCTTTCAGATCCGACACTCCCTTCATCCCACGAGGGTGTTTTTGTGTTTTTCATCCACCGCTTTCCCACTCAATCCTCAAACATGAAAACGTTCAACGTGATAAACAACGTCAAGTGGATTTTGGCGGCTTTTATCGTGCTTAATCTTGTCCAATCAGGTAATTTCAACCATTTTTCAACGGTTCCTAAAGTTGGTTGAAAATTTCAAAACAGTAGTCCTTACACTCGTGAAATCATTTATGTTGCGTGAAATCGTTTGTAGGTGCGACTATTGTGTTGACCACAACGCGAATGGGACTTTAGCACTTGCTTTCTGCGATGAAATTGAGAGACTAAATAATTCAAAATGAACTGATTTTCTGGTGGTCATAATAAAAATGATGGATTTGAGAATGAAAATTGAAAATTTGTTCGGTGTAAAATATGTGCGATTTTCTGACCCAAATTGAACAAATTACTTTTCACCTTGAAGTATGAATACACTCTATTTTCGCAACTTGGAAAGTCGTTATTATGATTTCATATGCAAATACTTTTTTGCATTGTTTTTGAACAACAGCTGAGATTTCACGAAATTTTTCGTAACAACAAGAGCGTGATTAAAATTTGAATTATTTTAATCAGATTCGTGAAATCTTACGTCATGAGGTTTTGCATAGTTTTTGAACTCATGACAAATTTTATTTTCTTATGCTCTAATCTTGATTTAAATGATACTCATCTGAAAAATACTTTTTATTGTTATAATTGTTATTTTTATAAAACAAAACAATTTCTTTTCTTCTTACATCCAAATTTTTTCTGATTTTCAACCCAGTTTTAATAGCCTTATATTTCGATTTAAAGTCAGTTTCTCGAACAAAATAAATTTATTTTATTGAAAATTATTCTAAAAGTTATATCGAAAAAAACGTTAAAAAATCTCGATATATTCCGAAAAATGATAATTGGATAATTTCCTGATGATTTACATTGAAAAATGGACTTTGATAAAATGATTTCTAAATTTATTCTAATAAATAAGTTAAAAGCGCAATAAAAAATAATCAATTTCTGGTTCTTTTCAAATATTTTTTTAGAAAAACTTACGAGGCCATGAAGCGTAAGAACAGCATATTTTTTAATTATGCCATCCGAAGTCTAATTAACCTTATCAAATCTGTAAAATCTCTTTCTGAAGCCTTTTCAGAGAATTTTGAAAAAAAAAACATGAGGATTTCTGTTTTTATATAACAAAATAACTACTTCTCATTTCCAGTTTTTTATCACAAAAAACTATAACAAACATAAAAAATGTTTGATTTCTTGTTACATTCATTTCAATGGTTTTCTATGTTTTCATAAATTTATTTTAACTAAAGAACTTCTTTCCTTCTCCTTGTTTTTTTTTTTTTTTTTTTTTTTTTTTGTAATTGATATCTGTTCCTCAAACCGCTTTTTTAAAACAAAAGACTTAAAAAAAGACCCCTCAATCTCTCAGAATCCTTAACTCATTGTTCCTCAAACAAAAACACGTGAAACAATAGTATCCCACATTTAAATTGTTTTTCGAACATTTCGAGACCTCGAGATTTACAGCTTCCTTGAAAACGCAACGCGAGAACCACGTGCTTTTGAAACCTCGATGAGCAATACATAATTACGCAACGCAAAAAGACCTATTTTTCCATCGGACGAGAAACAGAGCGCGCGAGGCACAAAAAAATCATTGGCACAAATTCCTCGTCTCAATGGCTTCGGAGATTTTCCAGCTCCTTGTTTATCTGTAAAAATTCAGGGTGGGAAATCGAGCGTGACCGATTTATGCTTTTTTGCAGGAACGTCCCTGAGATGTTGGCAATGTTCTTCTGACATGAGCCCCGAATGCGGCGACCCCATGAACAACACCGAACACCATAAACTTTTCCACACGAAAGACTGCGAGTCAACGCTGTCGCAGTATCCCTACTCCCACGAAAAAATGGTCTGCCGCAAGACTGTACAACGAGGTATCTTTTTTTTTTCAAAATATTGAATTTGTGACGAAATTTGTACCACTGTAAGGTAACTCAATTCTTGAACTCAACGCCCCCCACTCCTAGCCGCGGCCTAAAGTGCATATTCGAGGTGAAAAAAAAGGAGAAAAAATTTTTTTTTTCCCAATTTCGTTTTGGAAGGAAATAGATTCAAATATGAGTAAAAATATGTGAAAATTTTGCATAAAAACGGTAATAATGTCGCAGTATCTCTACTCCCACGAAAAAATGGTCTGCTGCAAGATCGTACAACGAAGTATCTTTTTCTTTTTTTTTTTTTCAAAAAAACTTAAACTTTGACGAAATTTGTACCACTGTAAGGTAACTTAACTCCCGAATTCAACGCCCCCCACTCTCAGCCGCGGCTTAAAGTACATACTCGAGGTGAAAAAAAAGGTGAAAAAAAATTTTTTTTTCTTAATTTCGTTTTGGAAGGAAATAGATTGAAATACGAGTAAAAATATGTAAAAATTTTGCATAAAAACGATAGTAATGTCGCAGTATCTCTACTCCCACGAAAAAATGGTCTGCCGCAAGACCGTACAACGAGGTATCTTTTTTTTTCAAAAAAATTCAAATTTTAACAAAATTTGTATCACTATAAGGAACTTAACTCTCGAACTCAACGCCCCCTACTCCCAGTCACAGCTTAAAGTGCATACTCGAGGTGAAAAAAAAGGAGAAAAAAATTTTTTTTTCTTAATTTCGTTTTGGAAGGAAATAGATTGAAACATGAGTAAAAATATGTGTAAATTTTGCATAAAAATTGAAGTAATTGCGAAAAAAGTGACGTAGGCGTCGAAGACAAACAGCGTTAAAGTGACAAAGAGATGACGCACGTGACGGAAAGACGAGTCGCTTCTATTTAATTTGTAGCATTAGCTACGGCGAAGCGTCTTATTAGAATTGCCGCGGTCGAAAAGTCTCTTATTTTGACACGCTCTGTGAGTCACGACTGACGACTGCAATTACGATAATTAGAGTCGCAAGGTCAAAGCCGCGCCCAGAATATGCCAGGATTCACCGCGTGCATGACTTGATTCGCGTGCGAGGTTCATGCCGGAAAATGTGACTACTAGCTCATCCCGGGAAAACCTGTTTTTCCACCGCAAACCGCAGTTGCGCAATGCCCCGTTTCGTCATTACCATTATGATTTATATGCACGTGATGTTGACGGAAGAACAAGTATATTATTCAGATTTTCGACGTATTTTCACCGATTTTCGAAAAATATACAGAAAACGAAATTTTGAATAATATGACATTGCAGAATGTTTTGGCTCTGGTAGCAAAAAAGATTTGTTGAGGGAACAAAAAAATAAGATAGTACTGCAGAAAAAATTCGTTTTTTCAAAATGTGTTTTTTCTGTGTATCAATTGTTAACAGCAAAATATAAAAAATGCCATAAATAAAACCTGACATCGAAATATGAACTTGTCAACATTGATTTTCTATTGTAAAATAATGAAACAGTAATCGCAGAATAAAATGGATAATATAGTTAAAACTCCAAAATTTTAAGGGTGAGGTTGAAAATTTTTATACAATAATAACACTTTGAAGTTATTTGTTTTCATATACTTAAATTTTGAGAAAAAAAGTTGATTTCAATTTTGAATTTCTCTTTTTAAACAAGGGGAAAATAAAAAAAATTGCAACAACTACTTTTCCGGTCTTTGAAATTATTTTTTTAATATATTTAAAATAATTAGCATTCAATTATTTTGGGATATATTTTAAAGAATAATACCTTTAAATCCTACATATAATGTAGAGAATTTTTTGGTTCATGATTTATTGTAAATAGAAACAGTGAAGAATTGAAGAAATATAGAAAAACAATAAAAATTTATTTATAATAAGAAAAATTGATTGTTTTCGACTTGAGAATAAATATAACAAAAAAAGATCTTGAAAAATCTCAAAGTTTATTTTTTCGTATTTTAACAATAATTCAGAATATTGACGTATAATTCTAATACATTTTCTGTTTAAACAGTAGAATAGAATTAAAAATTTTCATTAAAAAAAACACACAAATTTTAAAATTTCCGAAATCCCGAAAATTTTCCAGATCTTCGACTTTGAAAAATTTCATTCTTTTAGAAATTTTTACAAGTCCTGAAATCGTTAATAATTAGTGATATTTTTTATGTATTTCAAATTTGAAATTTAAAATACCAAATAAAATGAAAAATTATTAGATTTGCAAAAGTTATTTAATTTTCAGTATCGGTTTTTTAATTTTCAAACAACTAATGTTAAAATTTTCACGAAATTTTCAATTCTTTCGAAATTCAAAATTTGAAAAATGAAAACTTGTATGAGGATTTCCGAAGTATCATTATTTTCAAAATTCTTTAAGATGTCAAAAATTCTCAACATTTTCGTTTCAGGAGTTTAGAATTTCAGAAGTCCTGAAACTTGAGGTCTTAAAATTTTTTCAAATTCCATGATTCCCAAAATTTCTAAAATTTTTCAAGTTTTTATTTTCATATTTTGAATTAAAATTTGGATAAACAATTTAAAAAATCAAAACTAACAGTTGATTATGAATGATTGTCAATCAAAAAAATTGTAAATTTATCAAAAATTCTAAAATCAAATTTAGAAGTTTCAAAATCCAAAAATTCCAAAAGTATTTTATTTTTCACAAATTTCATCATTTCAAAATTTCTCGAAGTTTTTATTAAATTTTCAATTTACATCGCGATTTGAAATTAAAAATGATTCGATTATTAAGATTGGAGAAAATTATAAATTCATCAAGAATGTTCAATTGAAAAAAAATATGAATTTTAAAGTTCTAACAATCCAAAAACTTTCAAACTATTGAGTTTTTCAAAAATTCTATTATTTCAGAATTCACAAAATTTCAAAATCATTGAAAATTACTGACATATACAATGTACTTCAGATTAAAAATAAAAAATTTTGAAATATGTGAAAAATTTTCTAATTCCTCATAATTCGAGTTTCAAAAAACTAAAAACTTCATAAGAATTTTGGAAAAACCTTACAATTTCCATTTTTTCAAAATCCTCTTATTTGTCAAAAATTTCTAGCATTTTCGTGTATGAGATATCAAAATTTTAGAAATGCAAAATCTGTAAGTTTTCAAATTTCTTCGAATCCCATTATCTCCAACATTTCTAAAAGTATTCAAGTGTCAAAAATATGCAATATTTCTGATGTTTTCAAAATTCCAAAATTTTTTCAATCATACAGAATTAACCAAAATTGTATACCGACATTTTTTACACTTTCGGATTTCGTAAAATCTTAGAAATTAATAAAGATTAAAAAAATGAGTTTCATAAGCATAATACGGCTAGGAGCAATTTATGAATATGCATATTTGAAATTTTTTCATTTTTATGTCTCATTTCAAGCAAATTCTCTTACGGGTTTTTTTTGCACAAAACACCCGTAAAAGGTGCCGTAAGTTAGGGCTCCCTTATAGGTTCTGAAGAGCGCCAGGGTATCCAACTTTTTAATTGTAATACATCATTATTATTAATTATCAAATTGATGATTTCTATTTTCAACACATGAAAATATAGGGAATATTATAAAAAAATATTGTTCTTAATTTAAAATATTTTTTTTCACGAAATTTTTGAAGTCAACAAGAGAAGCCTTTAAATTCCCAATGAAAATCCTTAAAATCAAAACTACTAATATTCAAAAAAAAAAAAAAAAACCAGGGAATTTGTTGTTAGAAATATAACCATGTAAAATATTCCAATCCAAAAACATGAATTTTCAAAAAATTTCAAAAATAAAATTATTACTTTTTTTACCATTGTTATCCTTCCCTAAAATCAATATTCTGACACATAAATCAAGAACATATTCGCCTTGAAAAATAATTTCCACATTATGAGAGTGCAGTAGACGAAGAAGAAATTCATGTAATTTAATGTAATTGATTATCGGTATAATAACTGTTTTTTTGCAGCCCACGGACAAAGACTCGTGATTCGATCATGCGCTGTCCAAAACCCAGACGAAATGGACAGAACCGAAGGAAAATGTAGCCCTACAACAACAGCCAGTCACATCACTGTCGAGTCCTGCGATTTCTGCAGCTCAGATCTTTGCAACGGATCAAGTGCAATCACTGGATATTCGCTTTTCAGCCTGCTTTTGTTCACAATTTTCGCGTGTTACCTGAACTATCCTGAAGTATAAATATTTTTTCACGTAAATTGATTGCAACGAACATGAAAGAATCGAAATTCTCTGCATTTTTACCATTATTGGAAAGTTTTTTTTAATTTCAAAACCGAGATCTCTTTTGTAATGTGACTTCGAAAGGGTTTGGTGCAACCAAATTAAAAATTTTAGGGTGCATAACATCATTATTAGTTATCTAACAGTTGAGTCATTACTGAAAAAATTCAATTCAGTAAAAATTGCGACGTCGAATATTATTTAGGTTTCGATGTGTGTGTTTTTTTTTTGTATTTTTTTGTATAGTCGAGGTTTCTAGTGACATGATGTATAAATTAACGAAGGTAGTAAATATTTACTTCGAAAAAGGATGTTACTTATGGAAAAATTCTTAAGTTATGTATCGAAAGTTAATTTTTTGTCAATCATCTTATCGAAATCCGTCCAAAATGTAGATTATTTTCAAAATCGGTACTACCAATCAAAGTTTTTGATAATTGCGAAGCGTAACAATACTTAATAATAAGTACGAGTGTATTTCATTCACATGTAACTTTTTGTTTTTACTTGGAAAACATGAAGCTTGTTATGTACTTTAAGTGTCAATAGTGTATTTATTCTTGTACAATAATAAATATGTTATTGAGAACTCCACGTAATAATTCTTTTATTTTTATCGTGAGCGCGTATATTTCAGAAAGTAGATAATCATAGGATTTCAAAATAAGTTTTTATGAGCTAGAAATATAAAGAATCTAAAAAATTATCGTCATCTTTTGAGTACGAAGCAAGTATAAAAGAGTCGAAAATTATTTTTTGTCACAACGACACACGCAGCAAGACGGAAACAAGAACCAGTCCATGAAAATTCCTTTGCAATCATTGTCAGGATCGAAAGCGAGCAAACGGTGCCATTTGTATTTTTGTTCGCAACCGCAGTCTTTTTTGCATCGGCTCGTTTCTGGACTTCTGAAAATGCATTTTTTTCGAAATAGTCGTTTATGCATACTGGGAGGTAAATTGAAATTATATTCCGAATTTTTTGGTATAAAATATGATGAAAGTTTTTAAAAAATCTTTTACTTACGAGCAAACTTCTTGATGAATGGCTTGCTCGAAATGTTGTGTATTCACAACTGCGCGCATTTTTCCTGCGCTGTTGCTCGCCCAAAAGGGAGTCAAAATTTCGAGTTTTGACTCACAGATATCCATGCTACAAAAGAAAAAAAAATCTGTTTAGACACTTGGTAAACCTGCTAGAAATAATAATTTTTAATAATTGATAGTTTAATTTGAAATCATTATTTGAAGAAATTTTTAAGAGGAGTGTATTACTAGAATTTATTTCTCTTGGAATCGATTTTTTCGAATGTATGGAATTTTTTATTGTTGTAAATAATGGTGTTGAGAGTTGCGAATTTTTCATTGATGTGTTTTAATCAAGGAATCAGATTTTCACGTTTTTCAAGCCATGAAGTCTTAATTTTGTAATTTTTATTTTTGATTAACATAATTTATATAATTTTATAATTTCATATAATAATATTATACAAACAGTTTTATAATTTTATATATTTATATTAAATAATTAATTATACACTAAACTATATTTAGTTTTTAATAATTTGTTATATACTAAGTTATAATTATGAAGGAGTAATTAATTACATAATCATATAATCAAAGTTTTTGATTTACATAATTTATATAATTTATAGATTTGAATTATTTCATAAACTTTTAGATTTTTCGTATTTTTTGTTTCTTATTAAATTTCGTTGTAAATTCTGGTATTTTCTTAGATTCATATAGTATTTCTATACATTGCTCTAGAGATTTCTAGAATTTAATACAATAAAATTAAAAGTTTCAATGTGTTCGAGTATTTGAAGAGATTTTGAAGAATACAGTATCTTCAATTTTCTTTGTACGATGCGCTATGTAAATAAAAATTCTTTAAATTTTTAGTATTTCGGTAGATTTCAATTTTTCTTTAATAGTTTATTGTAAAAAACAATTTTTTTTATTTTTGAGTTCCTTTATTTTTCTAGCCAAAAATTAATAATTGGAATTTTCGTATTTTTTGTTACAAATGAAATTTCATAGTTTATTCTGGTATTATAGTAATTTCAAAATGTGTGAGTTAAAAGATTTTTCTAATATGATACTATAAAATTGAAAGTTGTAGTTTTGTGTATTCAAATAGATTCCTAGTGCTGCAGGCAGTTTTCGAATTTTTGAAATGTTAATACGATTCTTATTATTTTCTTGTATTTTTGTACATTTTTAGAATTAGATGCTACCGGATTCGAGATTCTTTAAATTGTGAGTATTTTCATATATTTTAATTTTTCTTTATTTCAATTTCTCTTTCCTCGTTTTTCTAGTTTAACATTGATAATAAGAATTCTATTTCAGAAAAAATTCTTTCAAAGCCATGATTATTGTTACTTTTCAATAAGTGAAATTAAAAAGTTATTTGAATTTGAGAACTTACGTGACATTATTTTTTATGTCTCCTAAATTTCAGTATTTTTATTTATACTGATTATTATTTTATTCGACGATTTAATTTGTATATTTTTTAATCTATTTTTTATCTATCATATTTTATTTATTATTTCGACATGAAATATTCATCAATTTATCAACTTTTTTATAAGGGAAATTTTTTTCGGGCATTAGTTTATAGAAAAATTTATTTTAAAAATTAGCAGGGGCGTACGCAGGGGGGGGGTTGGGGGTTAAACCCCCCCCCCGAAATTTGAAAAAATTGTGCATTTTTTTAGGGTCTTTAAAAACTTGTTCTCAGAAGTAAAAATTGAACTTAACAAACCCCCCCCCCGAAAATTTTTTCTGTGTACGCACCTGTACATACATGCACTTTCAAGAGTTTATACGGTTGATCATGAAAAATCCATGCTCAATATTTTCTTAGCTACATGCCATTCTTTCTTACAATTCATTCCCATCTTCATGCGAATATACGATAGGCTCGTTATTGTAAAAAATTAGAAAAAATTCTTATATTCATGTTTCAAATGAAAATAGACATTGAATGATTCATTTATTACTGTAATAACCCAACAAATCATCTACAATATTGGATTTACTACTATAAATGACTACAAGAAATAAAACTCTCTCTCCTTCCCTTGAACTCGGTGCGAGATCTTGGTTTTTAGAGCAACAG
>JAPYZL010205944.1:0-19801 GCA_030522825.1 Platygaster orseoliae | reverse complement strand
ATGTAAAAAGGTTTTTTTTTAAATAAATTTATTCATGATAAATATTTGTAATGAATTTTTTGTTGAATTTGTCCGGATTTTGGTGGCGCACCCTGTATTATTATCAATTAGGAATTTTATTTATTTAATTGGGCATTTTCTCTCTGCACTCTCGTAATGTGAATTCTAGATGTGGTTATTATAAATTTTTTTTCCCATACATGCGTAGAAATAGCCACTTTATTTGCATGAAACGCGGGAACAAAATCCCTTTTCTAGGGTACTTGCAAATAAGCGGGAGAAATTATATTTCCCTAGAGAAGAATAATTTCCCCTACTAATTCACGAATACCCCATAAAGGAGATTTCGTTTCTGCGTTTCATCCAAACGAAGTGGACACTTCTACACATGCATGGAAAAAAATATTGTATGCTACACGAGACAAAAAGGATGATTTCAACTTTGCACTCGTTGGAATCATCCTTTTTCTCCCTTGTAGCATAAATATCTATTTATAACATAAGACATTTATTTTACACATGGTAAATATGCAGTCAATTCACTAATAATAAAATCAAACTTTTCTGTCCTCTGTTGTAAATTCAACTCCAATAAATTTATAAGTGCATATTTTTAGATGAATGCTGTTTTCAAGAATTTTCTCGTCACTCAAAAGATTTTCACTATAAAATTCCTCATCAGATAAAATCAACACTTTATAATCAAGAACATGTTTTATATTTTTTTGAATGGTTTAATAAAAATGTAAAACATTCTTAATATGACGTAGATTTTAGAAACTCACTGAATTTAACTAGATAATAAAATCGTTTTTTTTTTCAATTCCGTTTTTTTATAATTTATGCGTGAATTCTAAATTGCAATAAAAAAGATGTTGTAAATTTTCATTTTTCGTTACACGTTTTTACGAGTTAATTCTGTTTGGTTTCAAAAATCATAATTATGTCTTAGATACTGCATATTACGAAGTGCAAAAACATGAAAAATTAAAGAGAAAGGTTCGTTTTTTAAAGAAAAATTTCATAAAGATTCTGCTTCGACAAAATGGATGAAAAATGAATATAAATAAATCTTGTAGAATATTAAATATTCAGCAAAAACGCAAAAAACTTTCATCACCACATAATATGAAATTCCGAAAAACAGTAAAGCGTTACCTGAGCTACATTTTCGAAGTGTTCGTGACTTTTTTGGTACACACGCGCTTTTTGTAAATTTCGCCCGACGCCGGTATTTTTTCTTATGAATACTTCACCGTGATTGGTCAGCCAATCCAGCACTTGTTTAACGTCCTCCTGAAATAATCTGTAAGAAAAATAATGAACAAACAATTTATCAGTTGACTCTTACGTGAGCAAAAAAAAAAAGCGAATTTCAAAGTCTATCATAAGTTCAGTAATCAAATAAATTTCAAGCTTATTATATGCATTTTTTATTCAACACAAAAATTAATTTTTCAAAATCAATAAATGAAAATAAGGTATCCACCCAATTTTCTGAATGACCTTTTTCCCGAAAGATATTTTTCCGAATTAAGACAACTCGGAAGGCATTCTCTTTTTGTCCTTCTTCCTCTCATTTACTTTACACTCTATGCATCTCTCTCGCACTGGACACGGAAGACATTCTCTTTTCGTCCTCCTTCCTCTCATTCGCTTTCCGTTCTATACGTCTCTCTTGCACTACAGCAGCTTCTGTGTCCTCTTAAGGCTATTCATTAAAAATAACTGTCGGTAAGGTAGCACGCAATCATATTGATTGATATTTCTATAGGAGAGACAAGGAGACTCCAATGTTGTTCACCCCTCTTCGTTCTATACACGGAGAATCGCGAGATCGTTTTTGACTCGATTTTGAAAGAAAAATCAATTTTCTTCCGACTCAAATTGTTACTGATTCGATTTTGTACCGCGCTTTGGTACTTGCTTGGTTGAAAATACGCTTTAAATACCTACAAATCGTATTCGGGAAAAGGTCATTCGGGATTCTGAATTCCTGAAATCTCGAAAATTTGAAAATCGAGACTATGAAATGTATTTTCCGAAAACTTCCATTGGGAAGAATTTAATTTGTACATAACTTTTCTCATTAAATGTTTACCTCAATGCCAGTCTTTGATGAAGTTTGATTTTTCTTGCGTGCCAGCGAGCCTCCAAAGCTCGATGATGACCCAAGATTTGGTGAATGACGGCGAGAACATGTGAGGCGCCGGCACTATAGTCTGCAGCGGGATTACCACTCATTCCACCGCGACCATCAATTGAATGCCCGTCTTGATTCTATTTAAGAATCCTTTGTTATTTCATAATTCAAAACGAAACAGAGTTGCCACTGAACTCAGACATAATATGTATATGATGCAAAGGCGTATGCATATAAAATTTTGTTTCTCAATTTCAATATGAATCAATTTTATTTTATTTATTATGCATTTTATTATTTTGATTCAATTATATTTTTTAGGGGTTTTTCGAAAAAAATAATATATTGTTTGATTTATTGTATTTGAGTATTTATTTAACATGAAGAATGTTCTAATATAATTCTGAATTTCCATACAAGTTCTGAAATTTTGACTAATTTTAATTTTTGTATTGCATGTTACGTATAAAATTTTATTCTATATCCTAGTATTTATTACTAAAGTATTAACGGTTTTTGGGATTCAGAGAACTTGGTGTTTTGATCTATGAATTTCCAGTAGTTGAGGAATGAAACATTGAACGTATTTCTTTATCAAAATAAACCGTCTTCTTTTGCTGAGTTCTGTAGCAACCCTAAAAACTATGTACAACCAAAATACACGTGAAATCTTCGAGAAACGTCTTTTCTCGAACAAAAAAAAATGTGCTTTTATCCAAATGCAATGACACCTGAAAGTGCAGGAAACCAACAAATATTTACAAAAGTCAATAACTCAGTGAATTTTTCGAGCGAAAAAAAAAATATAGATGGAAGGAAAGAAAAATGTGGGAGGATTAGAAAAGCCTTTGGAAAACAACTACATACAGGTCATTTCGGGTTTTTATACATAGTTTTTTTTTATTAATTTATTGCCAACGTCGTTATATACACGAAAAATTGCATTATAAGCTTTTAAAACATAAAAAAAATTCCAAATATGCATGAAAATATATTAAAAAAAAATTAATTAATAAATAAACTAACGATAAAGGTTAATAATACAATTGAATGACATATGTGAATTTGTGACATGAATATATGCACAATAAGCATGCAATATGCAAATGCATATAAACACTCGCTCTGGTAATCATTTAAAATAAAAAAAAGTTATAAATAAACATAAAAACTTATAAAACTCATTAAAATCATTTTTTAATCATCATTTATTATCATCATCTTCATAATAACCGCCTCTTTCAGTTCTCTTATACGTGTCTTAGACGCACCTTACGCATAGTTGCTTGCCAAAGGAAGGGGAAAGGATAAAACCGTAAACGTGCAAACAAAGCCATGCGTGTTTTTGGATGGACGTACATGTTTTCTGGTAGCGTGATCGATCCCTTGAGGTTGATTACAGACTTGGACAAGGTGGTCCAGTTGGTAAAGAAGCTTCTTACTGGTACTATGAACCTAAACAATAGTTCTTTCGTTTTTTTAACACCTTCACCCTTATCAAGGAAATCTCATGAATTCATCATCAAGGCTTAAAATGACAAATCCTACACGTTCCAAAATAGTACTATTGAATTCAATTTTTTTGTTTTTAATACGTGAAATCTTTGTCACTTTGTGCCTTTACTCATATCAGAATTAGATATTAGTAGTGTTTGGTTTCCAGCAGCAGACCCAGGCACCGATAATCTATATGATCGTGAAATAAATGGTTTGTACGTAGGTAAATTCTATTACATGATCCTCTTTGTTGGCGATGACCCTGCCGCTGTGGCAGACTTGGAGCATAGTGCCGAGGCCGCTTAAAAGCGCTTGGTACGCGTTGTAAACCTGTACAATATCAAAGTAAAGAAGTAAAATGCCATGTTTCTTCAAAACCAACATACTTGTCCTAGAATCATTGACAGGAAGACAATGTGTGAATTTTGTCATTGCTTATTGATTGGAATCTAGAAACTTTTTTCTGAGTTTCATCATTTTTTCTCGTATTACTCATGTTTTGACAATTCTACGACGATTTTATAAAGAAAAAAAAGTTTAGAAACAATGACAATGAACATAAAAGAAAGATTCGTAGCAAAGTGTTTGGATCAAAAGTAGAGTACTCTCCAAACTAGAAAACGCATTAATTGTGTAGTTGACGCTTGGAATTCTCGTCAGTTTTAATTATTTTAAGGGAATTTTTGAAGACATAATTGCAAATTATAAAATTTTCGGAAAAAATGACAAAACTTGAAATACTTGTTCATTTCTTATTCAAATATTGTATTTGGTATCATTCTAAAAACTATGGAAACTTTACAAACTTATAAATTACTTTCAAAAAATCATGAGCAGCAGAGAATTTTCAATCATTAAATAATATAAAAAATGGTATTTAAATAAACACTTTGATTAAAAGATGATTGAAAATGGATAAAAAATGAACCAAAAAAAAAAAATATATTTTTGTCTTTGAAAATTTCGAAGTTCATCTGTTGTTTTTAAATATTGTCATTTATTGTTTATGTTGAAAAACCACTAAATATGACACTATACATATCGATAAACTGGCTTTAGAAAGAAAATTTTGAATCATAAAATTTCCACAAAACTGTACGTGACTGTATAGTAATGTACAATAAATTATTACAGTTCTCTGAGAACTAATAATTAAAAATCATACTCAATAACTTTTAGTCCTAAATCATTAAAATGCAATTGGATTGAAAATATACGAAAAACTGTTCTATTTGTTATAAATAATCATAAATGTTAGTGAGAAATATTTTATGTTGTTAAATATTAATAAAATGTCAATTAAACTTATTATGTATAAAAATAATATAAACTTAATATATAAACTTCTATAAACCTAATGTATAAAAATTAATAAATATTAATAAAACTTCTCTATTAAAAAAAAAATCACTTAATGTTAGTTAAAAATATATATCTCAGTTATGAAAATTTGCATTTCATGATTAAATCTAGTCCATAGTTAAAATTCAAGGTCATTTTAAGTACATAAAAACTCAAAAACCAGAAAACTTAATTGGATCAAAAATGGACTAAAAAACAATACATTTTTTTATCACTTATATCTAACTTTTAACTCTTGTCTTTGAAAATTTCGAGGTTTATCAATCGTTCATTTCTCGTTTTTAACTATTATTATTTATTGTTTATGTTAAAAACACTAAATATAACACTATGAATACATAACAATTAACTAATTTTAAAGAGAAAATTTTCACGTAATGGCGTTTGACTGCATATAAATGTACAATACACTATCACAATTCTCTGAAAACTAGAAATCAAAAATCATTCTCAATAACTTTAAGTCCTAAGAGCATTGAAATGCAATTTGATTTACAATAGACCAAAAACTTTATAACTTTTTATCAATAATGATCAAATCTTAAAAAATATATATCTTCACTATTAGGGGCGGTCTCAGAAACGGTTCTTGGGAGAGGAAATTAACTTAAACCAAAAATGCAAAGATAATGTTATCAGAATGTTCAGCCTACAGCATAAATTATGTGAAAATGTTCAGTTGTTTATAGAAAAACTTGTATGATAATAAAAATACTGCTTCATTTTTGTAATGTATGTTATTTAAGTAGTATATTTCATGAAGTAATATATTTTATTGCGGAAAAAAACTGTATAATAATTGAATTCGCAAAAATTTTTCACGAAATTTTCAATTTTTTTCAAAATTCAAGTTTTGAAAAATTAAAAACTGTATAAGTATTTCCGATGTATCGTAATTTTCAAAATTTTTCAAGATGTCAAAAATTCTCAACATTTTCGTTCTTGGAGTTTTGAAATTTGACACGAAATTTTCATAATTGACATTTTGAATTATTTCATATTTGAAATTGAACATATCCAAAAAGTTCAAAAATTATTGAATTCGCAAAAATTTTCAAAATTTTTGGTAATGTTGAAATGTTCACGAAATTTTCTATTTTTTCAAAATTTGAGTTTTTGAAAATTAAATCTGTATAAGTATTTCCGATATATCATAATTTTCAAAATTTTTCAAGATGTCGAAAATTCTCAACATTTTCGTTCATAGAGTTTTAAAATTTCATACGAAATTTTTTAAAATTGACATTTTTCATGTATTTTAGATTTGAAATCAAACATCAAAAAAATTCAAAAATAATTGAATTCGCAAAGATTTTTCCAAATTTTCGATAATGTTAAAATTTTCACGAAATTTTCAATTTTTTTTAAAATTCAACTTTTGAAAAACTAAGAACTATATAAGGACTTCCGAAGTATCATAATTTTAAAAATTCGTTTAGATGTCGAAATCTTTCAAGATTTTCGTTCGTGAAGTTTTAGAATTCGACACACAATTTTTAAAATTGACATTTTTAATGTATTTTTTATTTTACATTTGAAATTGAGCATATCCAAAAAGTTCAAAAATTATTGTTCGCAAAAATTTTCAAAATTTTCACAAAATTTTCTAATTCTTAAAAATTCAATTTTTCAAAAATTAAAAACTGTATATGGATTTTCTATATATCATAATTTAAAAATTTTTTCAAGATGTCAAAAACTCTCAATATTTTTGTTCCTACAGTTTTAAAATTTGATACGAAATTTTTAAAATTGACATTTTTAATGTATTTCAGATTTGAAATTTAATATCAAAAAATTAAAAAATTATCAAATTTTACATTTTCGGTAATGTTAAAATTTTCATGAAATTTTCTATTTTTTAACAATTCAAGATTTAAAAAATTAAAAACTGTATAAGGACTTTTCGAATATCGAAAAGTCCTTATGAATATCCTTATGAATATCCAGAAAGTCCTTAAATATGAATCGATATATCATAATTTTCTAAATTCGTTAAGATGTCAAAATCTTTTAACGTTTTCGTTCTTGGAGTTTTAAAATTTGACACAAAATTCTAAAAATTAACATTCATAATGTATTTTAGATTTGAAATTGAACATATGCAAAAAGTTCAAAAATTATTCAATTTGCAAAAATTTTCGGTAATGATGAAATTTCTACAAAATTTTCTATTTTGTGAAAATTCAAGTTTTTAAAAATTGAAAACTGTGTAAGGATTTCCGATACATCATAATTTTTAAAATTTTTTCAACATGTCAAAAATTTCAAACATTTTCGTTCTTGAAGTTTTAAAATTTGATAAAGTTTTCAAGCATTCGTAAGACATGGAGCTCTTGGGGAGGGAAATTTCCCTCATTTTCCTCCCCTTGGGACCGCCACTGTTCACTATAAAAAATTAAAACCAGCCCACAGTCAAAATTCAAGGTCATTTTAAATCAAAAATTTCGTATTGAAAAATGAAATGATCCGGACACTTTACCAGACCTATAATGAATGAAATTTCTTGTTACCTCTGTGTAGGCCTGGCACATTGCTTCGTACAGCGTCTGATGCTGCCGAATGTGAGATTCTAGAACCGGGATTTCGTTAGGTACATTGCTCGAATCGCAAGCCTGACTCCAAGTGGCAACGCTGTCGACATATTGCTCGGCTTTGTGATGAAAAACTACGCTCAAATTAAGCACCGCTGTGCGTTCATCCAATCCAGCAGCAAATTCTTTCCAAGCTCGATCGAGCCTACCAGCAACCGCGCGAATGTGCCCCGCCGCGTAATGTTGGGTCTCCAATAACCTACCCGCCATCGTCAGTATCTTGTTAATGTTGACGTAGACGTTCATAGAACTCATCGTAAAATGCTTGTGTTCCTCCTATAAACCACCAACAATTCAGATACGAATTCCTTCACTCGAACTGTGCAAAAATCCTATCATTCGCACCTGCAGTGTTTTGGCCAGCTGATACGATCTACCGATTTCCACGTAATTTTGCAGAAAATTCTCTCGGTTGTGGCAAATCCAGTCGAACATTTTTTCGCAGTCCTGCTCGAATATCCTGAGCTGAAAGCATTGGTCGAGCTTCATTTTCTTGATGTGCCACAATTGCAGAAGGTGCTGTTGGGCTGCGTGTACCGAGTCGAGATGTTGAACTACCAAAGCTGTCAAGGCCCTGCCATCGGGATCCGAACCTCCGCTCGCTCCCGATTCGATGCTACCGCTTTCGCCGCAATTCGTGTTGATGCCTGATAAATGAGTAAAAAAAATACTGAGTAACGCAATATCTGCTGCAGTCCTTCCATAGCACACTACCAAGAAACTTGGCATCCTTTCAAGCCTTGGCAACCAAATTTCCGGCTATGTAAATGAATTCAAAGCCTAAACTTGCCATTGTTGAATCGTTGTAACAATCGTTGTCCGACGACCTCGACCTCTTCCACTGGCACTTTCATGATCTTCTTCTTCATTTCGTTGTGCAAATCGATGCCGTGTTTAGCGCCGCCGACGTCGTCCGCGAAGTCGTTTCTGCTTAGGTCCTCTTGGAGGTCGTCGAGCCTGTCGAGGAGATCAGCTGCTTGCCACGTGAAATCCTCGACTGCGAGTCGCGTGTCGATCCACTGCGCATGGTCGTATTGCAATGTGCCTTCGAGATCACCCGTTAATTGCGACGGGTCGATGGCTTTCGTCAACGCCTCCAAATTAATAGTGTTTATCTATGGCCCACAAACAATTCATCGATCGAGTTTTGCTCTGAAACTCGCGAAAACACTCGACAACGGCTTTGAAATAATGAACGAAAACGTTATCGAGCGAGATGTCGATAGCCAAAGGTCGGCTATTATATGTAACGCTAATAAGCCGTCGTCGAGTGGAACGATGCTTAGTCAGCACTATCGATTTCGTCCCATTTACCTCGAAGTTGTACTTTTTTTGCTTGGCCAGCGACGTCCTCTGCTTCTGCCAAAAGTTCTCGGGTTTGATGATATACGCGACATGGACCGAGCGATGAAAGTGCTCGTGCAGTACCTAGCATCGATTCGAGATTGTCATTTTAGGGCCAAGAGTAATTTAAGCTCGAGGAAGCTCTTAAGGGTTTTGATTGTGTCTTAAAAACACAATCTAAATACATTGAGGATCAAATTCGTATCGCGGGTAATTATATAAGCAGGGTTTTAATTACAGAACCAAACGGTAGAGCTTTCGTTAACAATGAATCATTCCAATCCAGCATTCAGTGTATGTAAACTCTCACATTTTTCACCGAAGATGTACTTAAGGTGGAACTGAAGTGCCTTTCTGGGACGTTCAATAAATTCGTTTTATTCGATTCTAACCAAGAAATTTACCGTTTCTATCGAATAAAAGTATGTTATTTTACTCGTAAAAAAAAGTTGATGATTTTCACGTGGTAATAATTGGGCTGGAATTTTTCTAGAATTTGGGAAAAAAACTAGATCATTTTTAGTTTCTTTTTCGAGTCGAGAATCGAGGTTTCATTCAGAATCATGTCTTGGAATCTATCCAGGTTGCATCTGTCATTTTTACTTATTTTTATGACCTTGCCTCAAAATTCTAAATAATGAAATCCCCTTTATTTCTAAATTCGAAATTATTATTTTCGATGCAAAAAAAGACAAAAAAAAACTTTTTAGGCTACTCTTATTTCACAACATTAAAAAAGAATTAAACAAAAAACTAATTTTCAGATAGGAAAATACTGCCCTTGTAATAAAATTCTTGAAAAAGAATATCACACATACTTCGAAATTTAGAACTTAACATTTACTAGATTGCTGCGATAACGAGTGGAACTGTAGATATGTTCGTTAAAAGGGTGAAACAGGCCTTCATTAAAAGTTCTCGGTACGACACTCATATCATGAAAATCAAATATCCTCGAACAGAGCAGATTACTTCTCACAAATTAAACATGTTAGAACATTTTACGAGCAGAAATAGCTTTAAATCAGTTGAAAAAATTATCATCCATTAAGCCGAAAATTGAAAACATAAAATTACACAATATTCAATTTTTATTTTATTCTCATTTTATCAACATAAAATTTTCAGTTTCAAACAGTGTAAAAATGCATTAGTTGTTTACTTTTCCCATTTTTAATTTCAGAACGTTTCGTGCAGTAGTTTTTGAGTTATTAGGTTTCAACGTACAGACATTCACTTTTACAGATATATATTATTTTTATTTTTTTTTATTTAAAACAAAAATCAACGGGTGTACACCCAATACAGAAAAACCACAAAAATAATGCACGTATAATATAAAATGAACAATATCGATCGCAAATAACAACATAAAAGAGCAAAGTAAAAACAATATATCAAATCCATTAAATGAAACCAAAAACGCCTATTACTTTCTCTCTATATTATTAAAAAAAAAAAAAAAAACGTCACATACATGACCTACGACAAAAAGTCCACAATCTCACGTCTAAAACGCAGTAAATCCGTTGCCGACCATTTTCCCGAACGGTCATTTTCCCGACAGATCTTTTTTCGAACGGCTGTCTTCCCGAACGGTCTTTTTTCCGAATCCGTTTTCCCGAAGGGTTTTTAATTTTCTCTAATAGGAAATTTTCCATGTTGATAAAGTTTACAACGTTGAAAAATTACACGAGAATTATTTTTCTGAAATTTGAATCAGAATTTTTGAATTTAGAATTCAAACTTTCAAATTTGAATCAGAATTTTTGAATTTAGAATTCAAACTTTCAAATTTGAATCAGAATTGTTGAATTTAAAATTCAAACTTTAAAATTTGAATCAGAATTTCTTAATTTAGAATTCAAACTTTAAAATTTGAATCAGAATCCCTGAATTTAGAATTCAAACTTCAGAATTTGAATTAGAATCCTCAGAATTTTTAAATTCTTGAATTTTTTCAACTGAATTCAATGAATTCTTGGATTTATAATTCAAATTGAAAAATATGAATCAGAACTTTTAGAATTCAGTGAAGCTTATCACGGTGAATTCTTTCAATTTCTTCTTTCTTTCAGTGAATTCTTTAATTTTTTCAGTGAATTTTCAAATCTAGAATTGAAATTTCAGAATTCAATTCAGAATTTTGAAATTAGAGTTAAAATTTCAAAATTTGAATAAGAGTTTTTGAATCTAGAATTCAAATTTCAGAATGTGAATAAGATTATTTGAATATAGAATTCAAATTTAAGAATTTGAATCAAAATTTTTGAATTTACAATTCAAATTTAAGAATTTTAATCGAAATTTTTGAATTCAGAATTAAAATTTCAGAATTTGAATAAAAATTTTGAATTCAGAATTGAAATTTTATAATTTGAATCAGAATTTCTGAGTATAGCATTTAAATTTAAGAATTTGAATCAGAATTCTCAGGATTTTTGAATTGAATTTTTCCATTGAATCCAGTGAATTCTTGAATTCATAATTCAAATTCAAGAATACGAAACAGAATTCAGTGAAGTTTTACAGTGAATTCTTTCAATTTGTCCTTTCTTTCAGTGAATTTTTGCATTTCTTTCAGTGAATTTTCGAATTTAGAATTTAAATCAAAATTTTTGAATAGGAGTTTTTGAATATAGAATTTAAATTCCAGAATTCAAATTTTAGACTTTGAATCGAAATTTATGACTTCAGAATTCAAATTTCATAATTTGAATCGAAATTTTTGAATTTAGAATTCAAATTTCTGAATTTGAATCAGCTTACGTATTATACTTCAGAATTTCAAATTACAGAATTTAAATCGAAATTCTTAAAATTTGTGTATTCTTGAATTTTTCAAAATTTCTTTGTTAGGGGCTTCGTCGAATTTGTTTTTTCAAGGTTTCACATTATTTTTGGTAAATCCCTGAAAAAAATTTTCGTGTGATTTGTCAACCTTGTAAACTTTATGAACATAAATTTTCCTATCAGCCTAATGTCTAGAAATGCCATGGTTACCCATTTACGATTTTTAAATTTCAACACTGTAATAAAAATTTTTAATTTTTAAACAAAATTTGAAAATTGTATTTTTAAATTAATTTAAAATAAAAATTTGAATTAAAATTTTTTAATTTTGAAATAAAATAAAATTTACGATTTTCAAATTTAAACTTTTTACCATGACTCTGTTTATTGAAGACTCTTCTTATAAAATTCATAACCGTATACAATTGAAATAAAAGTAAAATTCCAACCGAAATTCGGAAATTAATACTTTCAAGAAAATGGGCATTCGGGAAATAATACGTTCGGAATAATGACATTTCGGGAAAATTGTCATTCGGGAACTTGGATTCGGGAAAATGACCGGGAATCAAGTAAATCACCACCAAACTAGTCAACTTCACTGTAAAAAATCCCGTCGTAAAGTTACTACGGGCTAGTAAGGCAAAAGTTGGTAGGTTTATTACGCTCAGCACAGTAAATCTACGAACTTTGTCGTTGAGTTACTCGCGTTTCAGTAAAATAACTAACTACGCTGAGCGTAGTCAACTCACTAGCCGCTCGTAACTCTACCATGCTCAGCATCATACAGAATCCGACCTATGCTGAGCGTTGTAAATTTACAAGAGCTAGTAAAACTACAATCCGCCAGTAAAGTTACTATGCTCAGCATCGTAAAAAAACGCTCAGGATCGTAAAAAAACTATGCTTAGCATCGTAAAAAAACCATGCTCAGCGTGGGTCGGATTCTGTACGATGCTGAGTGTAGTAACTTTACGACAGGATTTTTTACAGTGTTGTCTATAAGACCCATTCGCCAGTCTAGCGAAAAATAAAAAATATTGAATAAAAATATTAAATAAAAAAAAAATATTATATAATTTTTGTAATTTAACAGTGTACAGTAAGCTTCTTTTTCGAATCAGATCATTGAGTATGACTTTCACCTTGAGAATGGGCTTGACAGAGTCCCAGGTGGCACCCCGCATGTCCACGATGACAGTGAAGCGCAGGCCCCGCGCTTCGTCGCTGGGGATGGCGAGCAGGTACTGCAGGAGGCGCCTGTAATCCTCGGGTTTGGCCCGTTCCCGTCGGGGTGTCGTCGGAAACACGAGGACGGGCCCGCCACGCCGATCACGTCCGCCTGGCAGTATGGCCAAGCGCTCCTCCAGCAGAGGCAATACCTCTGCCGCTCGGGTGCCGTCCATTTCTGCGACTTGTTTTTATCCTGCCATCCCAATAAAAATCAATGCTATGATAATTATCTCACGAATAACCGTTTTGTACTCTCTCACTTTGAATTAGACAACTACTACTGTGGTTAGTGAAAATGTCAATAATTACATTAGTAGTAAACTAATTGATTATTCGTTTCAAAAATTTCACTAATTTAAAGCGGGAGAGTACAAATACTTTACTAGACCGAGTTTGTAGCATTGTGGTTACGCTACAAGAATGTCAAAGTGGAGGATGTGGGTTCGAATCCAGGGGGAGGCGCTATTTTTTTTTTTTTAATCATGTCATTATTTTCTAACGTTTCCTTAAAAACTTTCTAAAATCCAGAAACGTGAGTTGAAATCTTATCTTCAGTTTCGACTACTTTCACAGTAAGAAGTCGTAATTTGAAGGTGAAAATATTTAAAATCACTGGTTTTGAATTTTTTAGCTTTGATAGTTAGAAATTGATATTTTTCCTCTTTTTAATTTCACTTTCATTTCAAGGTCTAAATGTAACTGACATTGTAGAGTTATGTAGTTCTATTGATTTTTTATGAATAATATTTGTATTGGAACATTTACAACATATTATAATTGAGTTTTGATATGCACACACATTTTATCAGAGAGGTGGAAGATTTATGATGCCATTTCATTTAATGTATAGTAAATTTATAGCAGGTTTATTATACATATACCGATGTGTGCGACAAATACAAATTTCTTAACGATCCAGCTGAGCGAGCCAAATGACTGAATGCAGTAAAATAAACTAGCTGCGAATGCATAGTAGAAAGTAGGCCACAGAATACGTTAATCGAATAATAAAAAAATTAAAATGAGTTGGTAACAAATAACTTTTTTTCAATAATGTATATACTGCTTGTTTATAAGTATTTCGTCGCATATATAATACTCAGAAAAATTATTTCCAAGGGTATCTAGAGTATTTAAGCAATCTTCTTGAAAAATGTTAGAAATTTTTTTTAGTAAGTACCGAATAATATAATTAAAATTTTGTTTTTAAATTCTATACATTGTTTATCCCATGAAATCTTCATTAATATATTGAAAAGCTTCTAGCTTATTGCTATAAATTTCTTGCAATAAAAAATGTAAATATTTATATCATTTATACCTTATAGAATTTGTCTAATTATTTTATCAATTGTAATTTTTTATGTATTGTATATTTTTCTCTAAAAAAAATCGTACAACATGGAGCAGTTACAATCTTCATTCGGATTTTCTAGAATATCTATTTTTTGTAGGCCGAGAAATTGTTTAGTTTCTGAATATTTTTTTTTTTTTTGAAATTTAGGAAAAAGTTTTCGTAGAACTCAGCATAAATAAATGATAAAATATATCATATAATGAATAAATCAATAAATCAATAACGTTAGAATAAATAAAAATAAAATAAAGTAACAAATAAAAATAAATAAATTACTAAAACGAATAAATGATTATATAAACTGAATACCTCATAAAAAATTCTGAATAAGTATAAATTTTCATTTGTTTCGAATATTTAATAAATACTGTAATTAATTTTTGGGAAATTATTCTGAAATTTCATTGATGATTCTAATTATTTAACCTGATTTTTATTTTCAAATTTTGTTAGTAACTGCGAAAATAGATAGAATCAAGTTAAAATCGAAGTCAAAATGAATCTTAAATTACATTCGCTGGATAAAATTTTGACTTTCATCTCATTTTCATCCTTTTCTCCTAATTAATGCGAAAAAAGTTGAAACGAATACGAGCTTTCGACTCGGAAAACTTTTTTAAGAAACCAGAAACCTGCAGAAATTAAAGACCCATCTGTTTAAAAATTTTTTATCAAGCTCCCTTTGATTAATGAAACTGCAGCAGTTTTATATCTTAAAGGAAGGGAAATTCTTATAAATCAACTCAGATGCATTCACTTATTCAGCAGATTTTCCGAAGAATCAATAATCTCAGTTGAGATTAATAGAATTAATAAAAAAAAAAAAAAAAAAATCGAGAAAGAATTGTCAAACTCAACTGAGATATCATTCACTTTTACAACTCCCACTCACAATATGTAAAAGTCCAATGTTTTGGTAATGCTCTGTACTATTCGATAACTAAGACTTATCTATTTTTTCACTCACCCAGAGCAACGTTGGACGATGTTATTCCAAAAAATCAATTCTCTTTTCATATTCCAAGCTTTTGACCCAAAACTCAGGTCCTCTTCAGGGATTGAACATTATATGTACAGCATAACTTTCTTTCAATGTGATAATGGGAACATAAAACAACTCCCCACAAAAAATCGACTCTCCAACCAGAGACAAGTCATGTCGCAAATCATAACAACCCATTCAGCAGCTCGTATCATACTAATAATATAATATTAATAATATTAATATGTAAAAGTGCTGGACTTGCCAAAAAATTCCCAAAGGTAACGTGTCAATCGTCACACTTTTCAGTCAAACTCATAACTCAAAATACAGGACCATAAACCATTGTCAAGAGAAACTTTTCACTTGCAAGATCGACAATTATAAGTAATCGCCTTCAATTGCGACTATGCGTTTTACCGATTCGCGAGCGAAAAGTGACGCTCCTTTACGAGAAACACTGACAATTGTTTTCCTCGAGATCGTGAACCACGATGCGACTTTGCAAGCTCGCGAGAGACAAAGAGATGGAGATAAAGTGGTGGAGCTTTGCTTTATTGCCCCTCTTTTCGTCTTGTCCCCGTTTTTCTTCTTTTTCTTTTTCGATGGATACTTAGGGCTTTCGCGGATTATCTTTTCCATGATCGTTCCGAAATCATGCGCCGCGAGTTTTTTTCTTTATGTGACGTTCGTCCAAACAAACGCGAGGCGGAATTTCGCGATGTGTACAGTAAGAGAGGAATTCTCGGATAATTTACCGGAAAGTTAAAAAAAGCAATTTCATTGAGTTGGCATGGGTAAGAAAAAATTGTAACATTGAAATTGAAAAATTTTGTAAGAAAAGCAGAAATACATTAGATATAAGAATATTCAATATTTAATCAAAAAAAGAAATTCATCAATTTATTTTATTATTTTAGTGAATGTTTGCGTATTTCATTTCAATACATAAATAATGTTGTAATTTTATCAAAAATCTTTATGATTATTAAAAAACTTTTGACCTTTACTGTCCTAGAGCATCGATTTTCATAAACCTGACTAAAAATTTATAATATTAGAAAATCCTACTATTTGTATAAATACTAAATACCAGAAATATAAGAGAAAAATCTTGAACCTCAGTGTCTTAAAAATTACAAAAATCGAATTCCATTACATTCAATACGAATTTGAAAAATGTGCCATTCCTGGATCCCGAAATTTTCATAAATTTTGAATTCCGAAATTTAATTCTGTCTACGCCACTAATAAATTTTCAAAAAATCTACGACTCCGCCACTGACTTTCTTTTTACATAATTATTACTATAACCTGGAACGAGGAAAAAAGTATTTGGTTTGAAATCCGAAACAGAAACGTACTTGAAGTAAAAAATAACCCAATGTCGAATACTCTTGCAAATTATCTTGTTCGTGATCATTTCCAAATCACGAGCTTTCAAGTTTTCCAGAATGTGAAATATAGTCTAAACAATAACACGCTCGTTGTCACGAAAGTCACGTATCGAACAAATATATAACCGAGCGAGAAATGTTGGTGGAATGCACCAGGAAGCGTTCGAGGAAGACCTTTTTCGCTGGTTTTCGAGAGCCCACAAAAATGGGTTAATGAAGACAACGTCGCAGCTCTCGCTGAAACACTCGAGGCGCTTTTCCGGGATTGCGAAAGTCTGTGATAAGGCAGCAGAGAAAAGCCCGGAGTCCGCAAGGGAAAAGGGCGAGATTCGTATTGGAAAATTTCGTCTCGTCTGATATTCACTGGCTTTTTTCAACGCTGGCTGAGAATAGAATGTAGAATTTCACCAATTTCATATTTCGTTTTCTCATTGTTACAATAAGCGTGAAACAACAGTAATTTTCTCACTAGTACATTTTATGCACGAATCAGAGACGAGCACGAAAATCGATGTTATCTTGTTATTAATCCATAATAATAATCACGTTTTACAGAAGATAAATAAGTCATACTAAAATTTATATAAATAATTCTATAAATCAAATTTTTCATCAAATCAATCAAATAAAAAATTTCGATCACTGCAAAAAAATGTTAAGCTCTTACCTAAATTCTGTTTCCATACAATGATTACAAACATATATAAATAAAGCAAAATAACAAACGTATAATAATTATTCAATTTTACTACAACAACGGTCAGGATATATGAATGTCTGCTTCAAAACTCAACAGAAGGTTACAAAATGGCTGGTAAAAAAAAGGAAACAAAAGTAAAAACATCTCACAGGTCAAATGAAACCTACATCTTTATTCATTTTATTTTCAAAATCTTTTTTTATATTTCCATGTACAATATTCGAGTTTTAATTAACAATAAATGTTGGTGTGTCAAGCAACGACGAAGCTTCGTACAATACATGCATTTACATCAATTTTTATAACATTGGTTGTTTCTAAAAAAAACATTCAGTTGAATGTTTGAAGATGCAAAGTAATTAAACAGTGGGAATGTTTCATTCAGAATTCATGCAAATGAGAACGTATGGACAATGAAATAATGTAGGGTAGCCTGGGGTGAAGTGAGACCTGAGGTGGGCTAGATTCGCCATTATAGAAATGCATGACACCTAGCAGAAGCAAATTCATGCAGTGCATGTTGAATAATCATTATTTTGAAGAAACATAGCTGTGACAACGCAATTTTTTTCAAATTCATAATTGGCCTGAAATTCAAAACATTTAACAATATACAAAAACAGAAAGAATTGTTTCAATTACCTTTCATAGTTAAAATAATAAATAATGATTGGTGTTTAGTAAATATAATGCAAATGTTAGCAATGTTTTGCTGTTTTCGTTGTCTTCATTTGTAAAAACTGCGAATTCAATGAAACTGATTTAAATTGAAATTGGTTATTTTTATTCGAAAAACTACACTTTCCAAAAAAAACCTTCCATTTTTTTAATGTTTAAAATAATTCCCATAAAAAATCGAATTTGACCTCTGCAAATTAGAGCTATCTTAGTACGAAAAAGTGAATATTAAAATTAAAAAAATATTAAACTCAAAATAGTTATTATTTTTATTTGAAAAACTAAAGATAAAGAAAGCCTCGCGTTTTCCTATTGTATTTTTTTGTTGTTGAAATATTTCATTTTATTACATCTAATTAAAAAAAGCATTAATATTGATTTCAAGTGAAATTGATTATTTTATTCCGAAATGTACACTTTCCAAAAAATAAAAAACTTCCATTTATTTACTGTTTAAAATAATTTCCTTGAAAATCGAATTTGACCTCTGCGAATTGAAGTTTATCTTAGTACAAAAAAGTGAAAATAAAAATTAATAAATCTTACACTCAAAATAGTTATTATTTTCATTTGGAAAAACGAAAGATAAAGAGAGCCTCGTGATTTTTGACTATATTTTTTTAAAATTATTATTACATTTTATTACACTTAATTAGGAAAAGCAAGATTGTGTTACAATTCACTGCAGTCTATCCTATTAAAAAATGTGAATCGAAATATGTGAATGACATTTTACTGAAGGAATTTTGCAACTTAACATTTTCATTTGTAATAATAAATCTGAAAATCGAAAAATATAAATCGTGAAAACATAATAAATGTAAGATAGTAATGCAGTTCATTTTGAGCTGAAAATAAAAAGTAAAAAATTTTTTGTTCAATATTTTTATTCTGAACTATTTTTGAATTTTCTAGTACATCCTCAGTTCAGGCTAAAAAGAAAAAAAAATACGGTATTGCAAGCAAAAAAGTAAAATTGACTTTTCTTAATGAAAAAATTGTGTAGATAATTATTATAGGTGCGAAAAATTATTAAATTTCAAAAATCCAGATTATCGAAATATATGGGTCATTTCATGGGAGATTTATAGTCAAAAATTTTTTTTTCAACCAAATATTTTTTTCGTGTTTTCAAATCGAAAATAATCAACACGTATTTTTGTTTTTCAATATGATACGTGAAAATTTCGAAATATGATTTTTTGAAGTTTCTTAATCTATAAAAAAAATTTTTTTTATGGCAAACTGTTAAAACAAAAACTATAGCACACCTACCGTTGTTTTTTTTTAACAACAATATAGTGCATTGTTATAAACAAATTCATTTTTTCCAAACTTGGAACTATTTTTTTTTTGATTTTTTTTTTTGATAATTTTTTTCTAAATGTTTATCAATATGCATGCAAAATTTTGGAGTGGAGAAATGAAAATTGTAGTTGTAGCAAATTTTCTTAATCTGCCCCACACGTTGCAGCAAGCGAGTTACTGCGCACAATTTGACAGCAGGTAATAGTGTACAGAATAAGTTTACTTATGGGCAGTGTTTATGTCAAAATTTTTATTTGTTCATTTTAGTACTTGAATTTTACAACTTGGCCTTGTTCTTTACTGTTTGTAATCAAAAAATTTTTTTTCCCATGCATCCGTAAAAAAGGCCACTTTATTTCTATGGAATGCGGGAACAAAAGCCCCTTTTTGGGGTACTCGGAAATCAGCAGGAA
>JAPYZL010205910.1:0-53153 GCA_030522825.1 Platygaster orseoliae | reverse complement strand
GATCGGAAACATGTGTAACATATCGTTTTCAAGCTATCATTGTGTTTCTTGAGGACGGAAACTTCACATCAAGTTTTCTCAAAACTGTGATTTCCGGGCGTACAAATTTCCACGCCACGCCGCGGTCCACGCAAACGAGCTGTAAAGTAGCCTTTAAGGGATACAATGTTCTTCGAGGGACCCATCGATATGAATCTAGACTGCTGATAACATATATGAAAATTTGTTAATCTGCTAATACCTCTGTTTCGTAGAGAACGAGAAATTTTTGAAAACTTATCAATAATTACAGATGAATATTTCTACTTGTTTTATAATAACACGATGATAGAAAGCAATCGCCTCCAATCAATTATTTATTTAACAAGAAACCTCTGCAATCATAAATGATGCAATACTATCAACAAGCACTCACACAACATAAATATTTAAACAAAACTTTTGCCGCATCGCGTTAAAACAATATCCATAATTCATGTAATTACACAATTGAATACGCTCTCGAAGCTCGTGGACGAAATAATCCAAAACAATGAGTGTTAGCGAACGATTGAAATGACTTAAATTTTGTCCAATGAAAATTAATACTTGTTTACCGTTCCATACATTATGGAAACCGAAGGCACAATCATCATAATGCCTGATCCTTGAAAATTGATATAATGTAAATTGCAGCTCTCTAATGTGAGAAATTAACATAATGATTGAATCTACAAGCTTCAAGGAAATATTAATATGGAAAATAGATTAGAAAGATTATGAATGAATAATTCTTTAAACAAAATTTTTTTGATGCTGAGAAACACATAAACACTATGAAAGTTCAAAAACGCAATGATAAGCCATTGTCAGCAATATTATTGTTCACAAGACGTTTCTGCAAATCTGCATAGATTGTGTTTTGTTGACTATTTAAAAACATGAAGTAACATTTTTGAATCGTATGAGAAAATGGCTATGTAACATTCAATAGAATCATTATCATTTCATGTAAAAGTAAAGAAATTTGAAATTATAAATAATAAAAATACGAAGTAAAAGAAAACGAAGAAAAATATTGTACGTGTTAATATTAAAATAAGTAAGAATTATAATAAATTTATCCATGTAAATTCAGAGGACACAATGAATGGTTTCATGTAAGTTCTTAGAGTCAGACGACATTCAGAATTCTCAACTTTACGAACTCATAAACAGCAATAACCCGAGCTTCAAACATTTTTTTATGAAAAATTGAAATAATAAATGTTAAGTTAAGAAGACGTAGAAAAAGGAAAATTTAAATACCGTTAGAACCCAGTGAATTATAGGTAGACGAAAATAAGAATTTATAAAATGTTGAAAACTTGAGAAGTTTGAATCCTGGAGCATCGAGTTTAAGGAATCTTCATAGAAATCCATAAAAATTTTTCTAATCGTACTATTCTTAAGAAACAATAAAAGTAATTGAATTCAATGAAAAAACTGTTTTCTGAAAAATCTGAATAAATACCTACAATCTATAAGATTTCAATCTCTAGAGCATCAAGTTCTAACACGAAAAATCTCTAAAAGTACTAGAAAACTCAACCTAATCTTGAAAACAATAAAAAAAAAAGTTACAACAAGAAATCTATGTAACATGAAAAATCGATGTAAACGTAATTTTTTCAAAAATCTCTAAAATTACTGAAAATCAAGAAAAATTCGGATTCTAATGCAACAAACTCTAAAAATTTATATAGCGATCTCCAAAAGTACTCGACGTTTTTAAAAATGTTTAAAAGAATTCTTCGGAATTTCATGCATCATATTGAAAAATTTATTGTGAGGAATAGTAGTGATCTATTCATACAAAACTATGTATAAATACATAATTTTTTTTAACGATTTGAAAATCCTGATTCCTGGTGACAATAATAATTTTCAAAATCGATCTCTAACTCTATGAAAATGGCAGGGAATACTTCAGATAATTTGAAAACTAAAAAAGTTAGAAAATAAAAACCAACAATCAGACAATACGTACATTTCAGAAATGTATAAATACTTGGAATCTGTTTTGTTCTGATGTTTTCAAAAATGTATGGAAATATCTGAATATTTTTGAACAGTTATTATTGCGTTATGATAACTATAAACTATTTATTATTTATAATATATTATATTAGAGTTATATTATTACAACTGTAAACACTTATATTATTACATTTATTTATAACATGTTTTCTTTATTTTTGATTTGCACATTTAAATCTTTACCGCGTAAAAATACGGTCTACTACGCATGCCACTGCAACACCCCGGCAAGATGGCTAACGAATCCGCTACGAGACCGAGAGTGGGAGGACGTTATTGCCAATCCAGCAATCATTTGCCTCTAGATTCGACAACATCGAACGTCACAATCAAGGCAAGGGCCGAAACGTTATTGGCATTATCTCTTTTTGTTACGTATCTTAACGGTAGCCATAAAGATTGAACCCTTGGATAAGCCATGAGGATTAGCAGCGCGTTATCACTTAGAATACGCACTCATATATTATTCACATCCGCCATAATTGCGCGGGTATTTTTCCCGATACTTCGGTAGATGATGCAGATGCATATTTTCAGCTCGGAATAAATTTCAGCCACGATAAACATCCTGGATATCCGCGCGTTCAAGCGTGGATGATAAAGGAGGCGCTTCAAACATCCGCGGCAATTTTTAAACGGTTCCGCCGCAGCAGATAACAACAACTTTCGAGATTATCCGTTGAGTTCTAATTGGGTGCGAATTCGCGGATTGCGATATGGAAACATTGATTGCAGTCCGGAGGGTTTTTTTGTACTTTGAAACGATGTGGGGAGAAGTTGTGGAAAACGGAGAGCAGGTTATTCAACGATATGAGCATTTGTATAATTAGAGGAGCAACTTTCTGTCCTTGAGATTAACGAAATTCAGTCAATTTTAACAAAAGTTTTTTTTGCTGGGAAAGATGAGTTTCTTGAGAACCATAAAAAATTCGGCAAAATTTGAAGTATCAGTTTCAATGTTAGGAAGTATTCTACTCTCTACATACGAATCAGTGAAATACGACAGATTTCTAGTCGAATCTGACATACTTAATGACATGACAAATAAATTTAACAGAACTGTAGCGATACGATTTGATTGAATTTTTTGTCACGTATATAGATCAAACTTGAAAAAATTATAAAGCTGTTCCTTCAGAACCAAAAACTACTGTACTAAAATATATATAAAAAAAAAAACAAATTCATGACGGTTTACGAACATTTTTATCAACATCTCATTCAAAAATACTCAAATTTATGAAATCAGTAACATTTTAAATTTTAATAATGAAGTTCCTTTTTGTCCGTACGCAAAACAAATTTTCATTATCTTAAAACATTTAGATTTTCTGATTTGACGAAAGTTTTAATTTTTATAGTATATAAATATTTTCTGATAAATATTTGTAGACAAATATTTTTGAACTTTTTCAATTCACGATATTCTTTAACTATTTAACTTTAACCGAAAAATTAGAGTCATTAAAAAAATTTATTTAATTGATAAATGAATTATGAAGCTAATAATAATACAAATAGTTGATAGATTCAATAACAGAATAAAAATCAAAAGTTTACATATGTTTTATTAGATTATAACAAAATGAACAATAATAAATAATATGTGATAATTTATCAAGTTATAATAATTATTCGATGTATTTATTAATAAATTCATGAATGACTTCCAAAATTATTTATGATAATTATAATTTATGTAATCTATGTAGAAATTGTTAGAAATATTGACATTATAAATTTTTTTTTAATTTCAATCAGTACTCGTCTAAAACAAGACATCAAGCTTTAAAAAACTAAAATTTATTCTTCGAAAATTTGTTTTTTAATGTGTAGAGAATAACAGACCTTCCATTTAAAGACTCACTGATAAATTCAACTCGTTCAAATTTGACTGATTCACATTTAGCGAGTAATTTTATACGAACGAATAAAAAATTCTTATTTTGTTCACAAAAAACGTTGGACGACTCAATTTTTCCGTTCGAAAAACGGGTTAATTTTACTACCGTTGAATGAGAATGCGGGTTTCAAAACAGCGAAAAAAAGTGTCCAAATGTAAACTTCATTTTCCATTGTACTTTATCATAATATGAATGAAAAATGTAATTCGAAGAATTTCTCCGCAATTAAAAAAAAATAAAAATTCGTATTCGCAATATCAAAATAATTCGAAACAGTCCTAAATATTGTGTAAACTAATAAACTTTGCCTTCGATTACACAAATATAAAATAATTTTGCAGACAAACACCACGAGCTTGTTTTTGTAAATAAATTATGAACCCTCTTTAACATGACGGTCGAACACATATTTCTGAAAAATTAACGAGAATAACAATTTGTTCCAAGGATGTTAAACATAACATATAAGTTTCTTACGATGTTGTTAAATTTCAGCGTATGATGGTTAACCCAAGTTTTTAACGCTCACGGTATACTTTTTTAATGCATACTTTTATAGAAAGTAGCAGTTAATAAGTACCCAAACGGTAACTTATGATGGTCCGTGATTACTTCGAAAAAGTGGAAGAATTTCATATAATTTTTTATGTCTTTTTATGCTATAAAAGGTCATAAAGTTGAAAATTACATTTCACAAAAATTATCATGTAAAAGAGTTTCTGTTCAACGGGCTTCAAAGCACGATGAAAATGAGTCATAAGTAGAAAGAAAAATTAATTATTTCTTTCATAAATAATGTTATGAAATATCGTATAATTTTTCGTAGAAAACCACTTGACATCTGAATGAAAATAATTTTTTTTGTAACATTTTCCAACAACAAAAAACCTCTTATTTATAAATTAGAAAGCAAAACTGAAATTCATCTACTTCAAAATTTTTGCTCTTTTAATAAAACGAAAATTTTGGGATTGTGTGGCTGACACATTTTTGAGTTATGATTTTCAAATTTAAAATATAAATATGAACTTTTATTCCAATAATTGTTGAAAGAGAGTAAATTTTCATGTAGTGAAGTAGTTATATCCCAAAATAAAATTAATCCCTGAAATTCTTTATACAATTTCCAGTATACGTTTGAAATACGGAGTTATTCCTACATCTCGATTTTGCTTCAAAATAACTGAAAATTGAGTAAGCAACCTTTGTAAAAAGCCAGAAAATAATCCATCTCACTTAGTTATTCAATTGAGCATTCGATAAAATCGTTTACAACCTCAGATCCTCTATTCGCATTCTATCAATAATTATCCATCAATGTGGAAACAATGAATGGATCGAAAATCTGGACGAGAAAAGTCAGATTCACAGGGAGTCCATTAAGTTTGACCTTTGGGTTGCGATATCGTTTTGCCCCGCGAGCCGCGATTGATTTATGCGCAATAAATAATGCGGATAATAGGTAATTGTGCGAATTCGTGAAACGCATAACGCGCAATATTCCTAATAAATTCATAACTCGTCGTCTTGATGTCCAAGGGAAAATTTGCGGGGCATTAAAATATGCGTGTGTTCACGTTTGCGGGCCTGAAAAGTCTAGTCACTAATCGGTACTTATCACTCTGTGAATTATCGTGTGAAGGCTTTCCACAATTGAATTTCAGGTCGTATTTGTCATGACTTTCGATGCCTTTATGAAAATGTCAGATGTTGGGGAATTTCACGTCTATGGTGGTCTTTTGGGGAAGACAGTTTGAATAATGTTGTAAATGTTAGAAATGAAATATCTTATGTTTTCAAGGAGTTGCTTGGTCGGAAAATTCAATAAGGTCTGTAATTTGAGAATGTATGTGGAAGGGTGCATTCTTTGAAAAATTGTCCTTAGATTGAGATTTTTATCAGTGTTTAAGGAGGTGTTCTTCGTATCATGTAGAAATTGTTGGTCATCAATAAACCTGTTTCTTATATCTAGGAAAGTGAGGACTAAAAGTCCGGATGTCAACTGGAGAAACATATTTTCACATTTTTGTTAATTAAACAATCATTGAAGTGAGAATGAATATAAATTTTAGTTCGAGATTGATGGTAGTCGACTTATACATTGTAACGAGATCAAAACGATTTCAGTTGAAATTTCTAAAACCAAAGGAAATATTGCAAAAAGTTCATAGATGATTTTAGTTTGAGAAATCGAGAGAGATTTCAATGTATTTCGAAAGTTACATGATTGTTTATCATAAATTTTTATGACGATTTTCTTATAAAATTTTCCACAAAAGATACAAAATGCAAGATATACGTCAATTTTCAAAAATTTTTGTCATGGATTCATTGAATGTAAGATAGAAATTTTTAGATTCAAACAGCTAGTGATTTTGTTATTTTTGATGAGTAACTTTAGAAGTTGTTATTATCTCTCATTAAAAACCAAACTGTATTCTTATCAATTTGTGTTAATAATGACCAGGGCAACCAAAAATATTTACGATAAAATGCAAAATACTTATTTATTTATTTATGCATGAAAAAACAGGGAAATATTTGTAATAGGCAAGAAATATTTATGATAAAATGCAATTATGTTTTTTGTACATTTGTTTACATTTTCGGCTTCTAATCAAAGTTGTTGCAGAAAATGACCACATGTTTTGCTAAGTTCTCTTCGACTTATAATTCGAATAGCATAATGTTTCAATTGATTGTTTAGTTTGAAATGCAGAAAAATTATTAATCTGTAATCATTTGACATGTCGAATAATTTCTCGGTAATTTTTAAACTGCAAATTAAAGAAAATTAAAATAAAAAAGCAATGCAAATTATTTGCATTTTTAATTTGATTTTTTTTCAATTTAATTCAACTCTTTTGATTTATTTTGCATGATTTTACATTTTTCATTTGATTTTCTGATTTTCGATTTTAATTTTGATTGAAATTTTTCATTAAATTTGCAAATAATTGCATGCAAATTAATTGAAAATTAGAATTAAATGCAAATAAAAAAAAAAGAATTTAGCGCAACTTGCATAAGAAGTGAATTTTTTTTATGGTTGAAAATTGTTGAAAATATTTAGGATTTAAAATGAAAAACCTCAAAATATTTACGAAAAATCTAAAAGTGACGACATATTTTTCTTCCGCAAAAAAATGCCAAAATAATCATTTACATATTTTTTATTTAAATAAATATTTTTGGTTGCCTTGATAATGACATACACTTGTTTTTATTATTATTATTTATTAAAATACTTTCATGAAATTTCGATGGAACTTCTCATTGAATTCGTTCAAGTGTAAAAGAGTTGAAAGAAATCAAAAAGTACACGAATGTTTAAAAGTTACAGATATAGTCTTAAAATTAATAGGAGATAAAAAATTTTTTTGTCATCATGTTAAAAATGAATTCGCATCAAAAAATAAATTTTTATCTGTATATTTCAGCAGTTATAGTTGGTAAAAAAAAACTTTTTTATCATATACAAAGTTTTTGACTGAATTTTTACCGCCAAATGTGCAAGAAATTAAAAAATAGCAACTTCTAGCTTAGATAATTAAACAAAAAAACAAAAAATATTTTTTGATGATGAGCGTTCGATCTAGATATTTTATCACAGCGAATCAATCAATTTATGTTATAAGGAAAAATGATGAAAAAAGAAGGTAAATTTGTATCGACGTGAATCCAAAATTTTATTGCATCATTAACTAATTTATTGTCAATTTTAATGAAATTGACCAAAAACATCAGTACAACCGATGCTCCCGATAAGATGATTTATTTTCATAATTAAACTAACCCACAACAATAATTATTTTTCATCCTATAATTTGTAGTCTCATTCAAAATTCTTTTTTAGTAGTGAACTCGATGAAAAACATCTGTGTTGAAAATAATTGAAAGAATAGCAATATTTTCGATTTTGAAAATTCATATTACAAAAGTAAACAATTAAACTTGAAAATCATTGAAACTTTTTCTAATTGGAATTCTATACCTTATATTCAAAACCCACTAGTCTCAGCTGTCCAAACCTCGTAAAAACAACTCACAAAAATCTTATTCTTCAACACTCAAACAACATTTATCTCTAGTACGCCCGAATATGCATTATGAAAAAAAAGAGCGAACAAATAAACAAACAACGCAAAAAAAAAATTCACAAAATTGGTTTCCTCCCGCGTTTCGGTGTCATCGCTCGTACTTTGCAGGGAAATAATTAGGCGAATGAAATTTCACGAGGATATATCTCTGGTGTCGCGCGATCTCACTATTCCTCGTAGCCATTTACCGGATTAACTGCCGAGCATTATTTGTATTAAATTTCTACGGCTACAACGTTCATTTACCGGGGACACGTAAAAAGTGGAAGGCGCTAAAAATGACGGTAATTGATAGCCAGAGGAAAGTTTCCGATTCAATATCACGCGGCGCGATCAATCCTTCGTGTCGTTAGTTGCTCAAAGTTTGGGCTGTTTTATATGCGTATGAGGGAAAAAGTTTGCCTTTGCCAGTGAATAATCAAGTTGTAGCAACGCCCTGACGTCGAGTTTTCAAAATCAGTTTTTATGAGTAATTCACGGGGTTATTTAAGATTTGAAAAATCGTGGGGTTGATTTATTACTATTTTACAATATTAATGTGGAAAATATTAAATTGTATGTGTCAAGAAAATGTAATGACTTGCCCTAATTATTTACTGTAAGGTAGCCATTTTATATATAATTTTGTTCTAACGTTGATTATTATTATTATTATCTTTTTTCTATTTACTTTCTTCATTTCACCAAGAAATAATTACTTATTCATTTTACTTGAATTTCTGAAGAGATTGAACCCCAAAAGTTTTATCTACCAAAGTCATTGAATGTAAGTCATAATTTCCACCTTATGTATAATCACGATTCAAGTAATTAAACTCCGCGATAAATTCGAAATCTTAATGTTTTACAGCTTATAATCACGACGAAAATGATGCTCGTTTCTCTCGTTACGTCCGCATAAATAGCACCTCGCAGTACAATATACACGTTCATATCGAAGGCGTCTCGATATCAGTTTCGAGTATTTCAAGACGTAATTGCGTTCCTTGGAAAAGCGATGATACCGATACGACGCCACATCAACGTGGTGAAATATTATTATCTTGTTGATACTTTCTCAGCGGGGAGAAAATTTATGCCAGAATTTATATTTGTGCGCGGTGACATTATCGTGCTATCAAAATATAGCTCGTAACCAACATGAATTTCGATCGAGTTCGAGATGAGCGTTACATGCTCGCAACAGATTTTCGTATGATAGCTCCGAATGTGGATAGTGGAGTTCATGCGGGTAATTAAGCCCACGTGAACGGCTATAAAACATTTCGTACATTGAAAAAAAATTTCCGACAAGGAAAGTTCCATGAAGTCATATTTGCAGATTCATATTTTTCGAGTTTTTTGTTGATTTCTTTGGAGATAAACATTTTTTTAAGACTGTTCTATGTTGAAGTAGTGTTTTTTGTAATTAGTTTTCGTCGTATTGTTTTGACATTTACAGGTAGTTTGAGATTCTTTGGATTATTTTTCTTGGATATTTTTTTTTATTGTTTCGTTCGTTATTAAGATTTTTCGACTGATTTCTGAGCTTCGGTTTATCGAGGTTCAGTTTTTATTTTTACGCGGAAGAACATTTTTTACAGCATTCACAGCAAAATTGATTAAACATGTATTTTATCTTTATGGTTGAATTTTAGATTTCATATAGTATAAAGTTTTTTTAATGTAAGCTATAAAATTGATTTTCATAAATTGCTACATTATATTCATAAATGATGTACATGAAAATGTCCCAATATATAAAAAAAGTTCTTTACACAATTTCCCACGTTCTTGATTCTTCCAAGTATTTTGAAAACCATCTCCACACTTTAGGATATTTCATGAACGTAATACCTACATGAGAATTTCCCAATATCTTTTTTCAACTCTACTTTTATCCCTCAACTTCCACCATTGCCACGATGACTTTGATAACGATCATTTTTGCGACCCTCGTCATCACTTTAATCTGAAAAAGTGCTTTTTCCTTTCTCGCGAAACGAGGAAACGCTCCTTTTTGTTGCCGAGTAGCCGATCAAGCGTTGCGGGCCGATGGAAGAAGCACAATGAAAATAAGTGGAATAAACGCGGGGTGGAAAAGAAAAAACGCCGGCGCAGCCTCCGGATGAAATTAGACATGCCTAGCTCTTGCTCTTTCTCGTCAATGCGCGAAGATACGGATCGCGAATTCCAGCGTAATAGCATCGCGCGCAAGAAAGCCCCACGTGAACGAAAGAGAGAGAAGGGGATAAAGATATAAAAGTTCGATGCAAACCTTACTCGTCGATCGTACCGCGGAGCAGTTGGACCGATGTCAGTGGTTCGCCGCCAATTAAGCACATTATGCGTGACCGTACTTTCGCCATTTTATATATAAGAAGCAATTTTTTTCTTCACATTGTATTTTTAGAGCCCTTGCGAAACGATAGAAAAGGTGGACAGAAAAATGTATCACTGATCAAAAGTTTGAATTTACTACTTCTAGAAATTCTTATTTTTCCATGATGCAAATGAATGTTGTCATGAAACTCGTATGCCTTTGAGTCCAAAAGAATTTGAGGAATGTAGATAAATTTGCGTTGGATAACTCCTTTCTAGAAATTGCATTTTTGAACGAGTGTTACACTCAAACCAATCATTGTATTGTCTTGAAACTATACAGTTTTGGTGAACTCAATTTGCAGGTAAAACTTGGTAAAATTTATCTGAATCGGATAATTAAGTGTATGATTTTCGAATTTTTCAAAATCATAAAAAATACATGTTTTTTTCTTTCTTGTTTCTAGGTATATTTTATAATTTTTATGTATCCAAAATTTATATTGTTAATTACCTGACTCAGATAAATTTTATCAAAATTTAACTTTGGATTCAGAAGAATCAAATTGCAAAAGTTAAGGACACCTTCCATTTTGAAATTAATATAAAATATTCATGTGAATTTTCCCAAATCATTTTTTATTTAAGCCATACGAGTTTTGTTAAAAAATTATTCTCATTGGATCCTCAGAAGCAAGGAATTTGCATAATTAAAGAATATAAATTTTAGAGGTAGTGAGCCCAAACTTTTGACCGGTAGTGTACAAGAGCTATAGGAAATGTTACTAAAAGGACATTACTGAAAATTTCTGAATGCTGAAAAGTAAAAGATACTTAAAAAGCTTTTAGTGCTTACACAATTTATTATGAAAGTTCGGAAATATACATGGAAAGAATAACAAACTATTTTGTTAATTTTTTTTTTGTTCGTGAAAGTTTGGTTTTTGTATCGAATTTGTGAAGTTTTGGAACTGTTGTGCTAAAATTCACAAAGAATAGAATTCGTGCAGTTCAAATTTCGAAAGCTAGAGCAATTTCAAATATAAATAAAACAAAGATTCTCATAAAACCGATAGAAAATGTTTATAAAATAAATTCTAATATTTATAAAATAATTTAAAGAGTGTAGTTGAACAAATTTTAAGGTCACAATTTATTGATTTTTCGAATTTTTTCTGAAATTCCGAAAAAAAAACTGAACTTGATATTTTGTATAATTTATTATTATGATAATGTTCACATTATTGAAAAATTTTCGGAAATGAAACTTTTAAAAATTTGTAAAAGTCTGGTGCTTTTACGAATACTTCTTTCAAAATCTATTGATTACATTTCAAAAAATATATGAAAAACTTGGAATACATGCAACAAAATTCGAAATTTGTGGTGAGTTTAAGTTTTGACGCAAAAATAATTTCTCTGTCAGTTTTCAATTTCGAAAAATCACAGGAAATATGAAAATAACGATCGTAATTCGAATTTGTGATGATTCTATAAATCAAGTTCTGAACTTTGTGTAACTAGATTCTGAACTTTGGAGTAAAAGTCAAATAATAATAAACGTTTAAACATATGAAAAATAACCAAAATCATTTTAATAATTTCCGGATTTTTAAATTCGAATTTCCAGTAAATTGATACAGACTTCAAAAAAATAAAACGACATTTTTAAATTTATAACGCACTATGAATTTATTAAAATTTCGGAGTTTGAACTAGAATTTTTCTCAACCAAACTCTAGATTACAAAAAAAAATTTGTTTAATCGAAGATATCACACAATTTGTGGTAATTTGATCATTTTCAATTGAAGCTTCTAGAGTTATTTGTATTGAATTCGAATAATATAACAAAATAAAAAAAAATCTAAGGAATAAAATATCCAAATTTATTTCATCTTCATTTTTGGTACTTTGATCGTTGATTTCAAAAAATGTATTAGGAAAAATTCGAAAGACATGTAAAAAAGTTGAGAATTTCAAGTGGTCTAAACATTGAAACAGAAATTTTTGGTTCATCACTTCTGAATTTTAAACTCACGAAATTGAACAAACATTTCAAAAACATTTTCCAAAATTTATAATATTATTTGTAGTAACTTTGTACTTTTTAGCCCAAACTCCCCGTGATTCTTTCTAAACTATAAAAATCAGAATCAAAAATTAATGTATGATTACAAAAATTATAAATTCCTAATAATTTTGTGTTCTGAATATCAACCTCTCGTAACTCGGCTCTTAATTTCGACAAAAAAAATACATAAAATACTTATCACATAATTTACATTTTTGTGATTTTTTTTAACTACTGTTTAAAAACGTTAAAATTCTCAAATTAAAGAATTAAAAATCATTTAACGACGTTAGAAATAAGTAGTGTTTGTACTTTCAAGTATAAATTTAAAGTGATTAAATTCCGGACTTCTTGAGTTCTAAAATTAAACAATCCTATTCTCTTCTACGCCTATTTGGTACGCTATTTCAAAATGCGAAAAAAAATGAGAATAAAATTTTTTTTTATCTTAGACTGCATTTTATATCAACTTATGGGAGAGAGAACTGATTTCCTAGTCAACAATACTGGAAATTGCGAAAATCAGAGAAAATATTTAAATAGCCTCTAAATTCAGAAATCAGTAACGCAGAAATGCCAAAAACTGAAGTCTACCTATTCACGGCACCCCAGTATTACAGTTGAGAAATAAATAAATCGTTTCATTCAAGAACTCTATAAAAATTACGCAAGTAACGCATTCCTCTAGATTCACGATACTCGGATTATGTTTCCAACAAAATGATAAGTTAGCAACAGAAGCGTTTCAACAACATACCAGTAACGAAAAAAGTGTCCGAATCCGCTGTGCGCCGCAACCACTGTGTAAATCCTCAAATGGAACCCACCACCAGACCGTTACGACCGAGAAAATCCCAAGGAAGCCCGATCTTATCCCTCGCACCTAAGGTCGACTTCCCCCGCTATTTTCCGTGATTTCCACGTTGTTGTCACGCGACTCTCGCCGGTACGAATCGCGCAGCAACGCCCACGCAACTTGCCGAGGCACGCGCACACGGAGCACAACTGGCCGAAATCCTAGACAAATAGACGAGCCGAGAAAGGTCCTGGAAACTGTTTATACGTCGGCGAAGCGTCGCCAACACACTCTCGATCTCGCGGCATCGCCTTCTCCCGCGGCATCCCCTTGTTACTGTGGCTCCAACGCCCCCTTACCCTCGTTCTCTGCGTGCAATTCTACCACAGCACACCCCCTCCCTCGCGTACAACCCTTTTTTTCAACCCCATCTTGTGCCTCATCGTTATACCCTGTGACGCGGATTACAAAAAGGCTCGGATAGTCGCGATATTTCAGATACAGCTACATTTTTTTGGTAACTGCATGACTGTCAGCAAATTGTTTTTCCTGGAAATCGGTCGTTGCTGTAATACAGTAATACACTTTGGGTGAAATAGAATTTTTTTATGTTATTTAGTTGTTATTAGTACAAAAAAATCTAATGACTGTTGTTTCAAAGTTTTTGTAATCCTTTACAGTTGGAAGTAAATGTATACGACTACGTTATTCAATGTATGTGAGTCATATGAAAAAGAGGTAATCTCCTGCATTGTTAAAGTTACCATGTGACAGCTACAGCTACTTTTTTCTGCTTCTGTATACCCGTAAAATAATTATTTTTTGTAGGTCACTGTTTGACTGTCATCAAGTTACTTTTTCGGAAAATGAATTGTTACTATAACTTAGTTCGAGTAATATTGCATTTTTTTACGTCATTATTGGTAAAAAATCTCGCAATTGTAGTTTCAAAGTTTTTTCAATTCTAAACAGTTCGAAAAGAATTTACGATCACATTTTTGAATGTATATAAATCATTAGAAAAAGAGGTGATTTCCTGCATTGTTAAAATTACCATGTGACAGCTACAGCAACTTTTTTCTGCTTCTGTATACTTGTAAAATAATTATTTTCTGTGGGTTATTGTTTCACTGTCAGCAAATCACTTTTTCAAAAATCGATTGGTGCTGTAATACTCTTTGAGTGAAATAGAATGTTTTGAAGTTATTTAGTCATTATTAGTTCATAAAATCTAGCAAACGTTATGTCAAAGTTTTTTCAATCCTATATAGTTGAAAGAAAATGTATTCGACTACATTTTTAAATGTATATAATTCATATGGAAAAGAAGTAACTTCCTGCATTGTTAAAGTTACTATGTGACAGATATAGCTACTTTTCTCAGCTTCTGTAAAATAGTTTTTTTTGGGGTACTGTATGACTGTCAGTAAGTTACTTATTTGGGAAATCTATTGTTACTATAGCTTAGTTTAAGTAACATTGCATTTATTTTTATGTCATTGGCAAAAAATCTTGCAATTGTAGTTTCAAAGTCTGTTTAATCCTGTACAGTTGAAAAAAAACATGTATTTTACTACATTTTTGAATTTTTATAAATCATATGAAAAAGAGTTAATGTCCTGTCTTCTCTAAGTTACAATGTGACATTTACAAATAATTTTTTTCAGCTACTGTGTACCTTCAAAAAAAGTTTTTTTTTTTGGATAATCGTATGACTGTCAGCCCGTTACTTTTTCTGGAAATTAATTGTCACTGTAATTTACTCTCAGTGACATGAATTTTTTTACTTACTTGGTCATTATTAGTTGCAAAAATTTCACAGCCATTGTTTACTAGTTCTTTTTAATCTCATATAATAAAAAAATCATTTCACTACTTTCTTGAATGTTTATAAATCTTGTGAAAAAAATATAACCTTCTGTATTTTTCAAGTTACTATGTAACAGTTACAAATAATTTTTTCAGCTTACATACCTGTGAAATAGTTTTTTTTTGGTTACTGTAAGTTCCTTTTTCGGGAAATCGATTGTTACTGTAATTTACTTTGAGGGGTATTGAATTTTATTTTCACGTGATTTGTTCATTATTAGTTAGAAAAATTATTCAACCGTTGTTTATAAATTTTTTAATCCTTTGCAGTAAAAAAAAGTTTATTTGTATGTAATTTTATACATTTATGAAAAAATGTAATATCCAACTTTCTTGAATGTATAAAAATTACAGGAGATAAAGGTAGCCTCCTACATTCTTCCAGTTACATTGTGATAGCTACAGAGATTTTTTTCAGCTATTGTATAACTGTCAGCAAGTTACTGTTTTGTTAAACCAATTGTTACCATAATTTACTTTTAGTTGATATTACATTTTTTTAAATACGTTCAAGTTCGGAACCGTTGTTTTGAAGGCTTTGATTATAAAAGAGTTTCTTTCACCTTATAAGTTAAAACATTAATGTCTTCTTTTTTTTTTCAGGAGTTCATATAAATCATGAAAAAAGGGTGATCTCTAGTATTCTTGAAGATATGATGTGACAGCTACAGCTACTTTTTTTAGCTAAACTGTATACCAGTAAACTAAGTATTTTTTTGGGACATTGATTGTTACTTTAAAATAATTGTAATTATATTTATGAATGATTGTTACTTGAAAAATTGGGAAATTTACTTCGAGTAAATTACGAATGAAGATTATGTCGGCCAAAAATGTTTGTTTGAAAAGCTCATTATAAACACTAGTTTTTTTTTATCCATACAGTTGAAAAATAAATTATTCTCCTGCTTCTTTGAATGTTGTTTTATGTAAAAATAAGTTGATTTCTCTCTTTATAAAGTTACCATATGACAGCTACAGCTACACATTTCAGTTTCTTTCAAATTGTAAACTCGTTTATTTTTTGAAAATTCAAGTGTCATTGTAACCAAAATTAGGTAAATATTCAATCCTTGAAAAACTTTATTTCATCAAAGTAAATGAAATAAAACTGTAAACCTTTCTTTTCAGATGCTCAAACTTCAGTGTTTCCTCTCCAGATAAACAAGACATTTGTAAGTAATTACCCTCTCTCTTTTTTCTTCCTTTGCTAAGCCCTTTGCGATGAAAAAAAATTTTAATCCACAGAAACCATGCAAAAAGAAACTCAAGTTGTTGAACGAAAATAACACTGGAAACGCATTTGATGGGACTTTTTTACAACACACCCTGTGTAAGCCCACCCTGCACGTTTTCCTGGCACTGCTTTCCAAAAGATAACGCATGCGCGCCCTGTGACTACGACAGCGTAAAACCTGCGGGCGCGAGCAATTAGAACTCATTATAGCCGACATGTAAATTCATCCCCTCCCAACAATCATCTTTATCCAACATGACAGACAGTTGAGTACCCAACAATCACCTAATTTCGAAATGAATTTATAGAGAAAGGTAAGCTGGCAGTTACACTAACTGTATTTTGATTACTCATACGATTGTATACATGTGTATAGTTTCGGTAACTGGAAATACATAAATCGTAATCATTTTGCCATGACGTTGAGTGAAAAATAAAAATGACTGTAAATAGAAGACAAAAAAAATATATGAAATCTTATTGTGTCCTTCTGCTGCATTAATTCAACACAACTCACAAGTTCACAATCGAACAATACCTTTATTGATATTTCCTGATATATTGACACTGAAATAATAATGTGAACCAAATTTGTGTAGGTATTACCTGAATAAAGATATTAGCTCACTATGTAAGTATCTCAACTTAAAATTTTGGGTTTGTGACATTTTCGTTCATTGATTTTATGGAAAATAAAACTATGGTGCAACTATCGTCATGATTATGATGGTTAATATTTCAACTATAAACTTTTATCTGTCACACTTTTTTTTCAATAGCAAAGCTTTGAGGAAAATTACACTTTGAAGAAATTCAAAAAACCTAGTGAATTTGAAAAACTGTGAATCATGACTAAAGGTGCAACTCTGCACAAAAACATACACATGTCAAAAATTTTGCATTTTGACGCACTTCGCATAAAATTCTAAATGAAAAATCAAATTTTGAACAAACTACTGCACGAAGACATAATTTTATTTATAACTTTTCCTTAAGAAACAATTTTGCACAAACTGAACTCTGTACCATTTCCTGCACAAAGACACAGATCTGCACAAAATTCTACAAAAAGACACAACTTTACACAATTTAGTTCTAGATTATGTTGAAAGACGGAATTCCACACAGATTCGAATCCTACTGAAAATTCTGTGCTAGAAACAATTTTCAACAAAATCGTGCACAGATTCGATTCCGTACGATTTTCGGCACAAAGACATTCTTCTGCACACAACTCTGCCCAAAATTGTGCAAAAAGACACTATTCTCGATGAAATTCCATACAAGTATATCATTCTGCATTAAATTCTGCAGAAAGATACAATTACACAAAAATTTCTGGACAAAGACACGATTATTTACAAAGTAATTCACGAAAATTCAGTTAGAAGCAGAGTTGTGCACAAAGACAGAATATTGCCGGAAATTCTACACAAAGACATAATTCTTCACAAAATTTTGCACAGGTACCCAATTCTTTATAATTGTAATCGAAGGTAGCTCTCGATTTTGTTGCTTTTACAATAAAGTTTTGCTGGGAATCATGATCAGAGTGACCGAAAATATGCATATGCAAATTGCATGCTTATTTAGCACATTTATACAGTTTTTTAATTTATTGTAACTACATGTGCGAGCTACTGCAAGTTCGCACATGCCTGTCAAATGTTTTTTGTATTCACGTTAACGTCAAATTGTCAGTCTCGATGTTATAAAATCAAAAGTTACAATTGAGAAGTTGTATGAATTTTTTTATCCCTGATATCGCTAGTCTATTAAAAAATATCAGACACGTATTTTTTATTTTTGTCATATCTCAAATATGGATGGAAACACATTGTTTTTAAAATTATAACAAAGTGACGTCATTCTAACTATATAAAATCACTTGTACTCTCAGTATATCTATGTATTCGCAAATAAAAATTCACATATCTTCTAAAATAATCATTTTTCAAAGAAATAAATAATACGTATCAATTAGTTTTCGAAAATAACAGATACATATGTGGCCAATTTGATTTTTTTCCATGCAACTTTCAATGATGAAAGAGAAAGAGTCGGTCAAGCAGTTTTTGATAATACAATGTGTCTTTTATATTGGTCTATCTTCAGGAGACAAATGTGTTGCATTGCTCTTCCTCAACGAAGTTTCTATGTTCGAATTCTGCCCAATTACTTCCACAAATGTTAAACGATCTTTTTCAATATACAATACATTTTCAACAGACCGTAGGAAAGCACTCTTATTCGGAAATCTTGAAAAGCACGTCATTGTCATTTGCAATAAGAATGAAGGTGAAGATACTTTTCAGTATTTTATGCATTTTTTGTGCATATTTGCGATCACTCTTATAATCATACATAATAAAAAACATAGATTAACAGCGTTTGATACACACTGAGAGAAAAGTTTATTCCTATCAAATAAGATTCGTCAATAGCTAATAAATCTCATATTTGGATACAAGCAAATAAACGTCGTTTTTGGTCAAAGAAGCTACTTATTTGAACCGTTGTGTTGCTTTAAATGCATCATTAATGTTAATAGTTAAGAAATCCGTCTTTGGTCAAGAATGTGAAATATTCACAAATCTGTACTTGAGCTAAAGGCATCTATTTTAACTCCAAGAAAATTAATGTTACAAAGAAACTAATTAACAGTTAACGAACCTGATTTTGATAGAAACTATCGTATTTTATCCATGATTAAACTGTTGTCAAATGTTTCACAACTTTGAATGAAGTGATAGTTATTTTCGATCAACCAAAAAATTTGCATTGCATTCGAAATTACACTTGATTGCGATTTTTAAATCGACTTAAATAAATTTTTCGTTAAATACTGATTTTTTTGGCGTGTTGTAAATTTATGGCAATATAACCTAGATCTTCTGCGACACAACGATTAAATTTACTAATCTGCATATTTATGAACGCGGTGTTTTCAGGACGAAAATTCGGGACCCCACGATATTATTATTTTACCGAAGTTTATTTTTTTGAACAATCAACAGCACTTGAAACTTTTTTCACCTGCACGTCTGTCGCAAAAAACAAGTGCAGCACAGTCAACACACTCAACTCACGCGTTTCTTAACTGTTAACAAATCGATGTTTCAAGGAAAAAAACAGTTGTTTTGCACGAAATGCGGAGATTCAAGCGAAGTAAATGGGCGAATTATAAGTCATCATTCTATCAATTTCATCGAAATAATCTGTATTTTACTGTACAATATTCGATATATAAAAGGAATCAACTAATTATTGCAATCCAAGTTCGGTGAACAGAAAACTTCTTAAATGTTATTAAATTTTCCTGAGAGATACGAAATTCAGCAGCATATTTACTGTAAACCTCTCAGTACAGGCATCGGTTAAACGAGAGTTTTGAATCAAAGAGTTTCGCCTGACAGATTGGGGCCCCGGTCGAAAAATCGATGGAGCTATATAGACTCGCACCCTAGTTTCCCTCGTACCGATCCGGCTTGGGCGATTAGCATAAATTTCGCGATCTCAAGCCACACCCATTCACCGAGTCACCCTCTTCCGAAGGACTCTTCTGTGGGGAAATTCTAAAGACCTCGCCCTTCGGCCAGTAAGGCTGGATCCTGAGTGGGGGGAGGCCATGGGGTGAAGTGCGACCCCGCTCATGCGACTTAGAAGGGAACGCGCGGCGATGGTCCCCGAGGGGTGGCCGCTGATTCATGATGTCTGTTGCCATGGCGGATCTTTTGAAATTTCGATTCATGCACGCTCCGACTCTCCCGGTCTTTTCATCTTTCAATAATTTAGGGTGTCTAATGGGCTCCGAAAAAGGAAGTGTTCTGACTTTTTCCCCGTTGTACTGTATTGGGAAAAACAGAGCTGGTCGTCGTGGGGTGGACATTGGAGGATTATTGGGTGAATGGACGTTTTTTAGGGTCGGATTGGGAGTAATTACGAGGAATATGATAAAATAAAGACGCTTCTTCATCACCCTTATCTTCAGGTAGTATACGCTGTTTCATATTGAGTTTTATTTCTACATTAACTAGCATCCATCCCTTAGAAATTGGAACAAAAACGTATGCACTATCAATCTTGTACATGTCTTTCGAACAAGCTAAATTCACGCAGAAACACAAAATAAGTCTGTATATTTCTCATTCATATATCTATTGCCTTTTTTTTCATGTTACAATAAATATAAGCTTGCTTTGAAGACATGTATCAAATTGACAGATCAAAACTTCATTTTTTTTTCATTTTGAGAAACATATGCGTGTTCAATAAGGTAATATTCTGAAAGTCATCACCATCATTTTTCGTTCATTTCATTACAGACAATTTAAATCATGAACTTCAATTTTCCAAATGAACAAAAACTCTGACATTCGAGACACATGTAATGAAATGCAAATTGTAAAACTGTCAATAAGTATGCAAAATATCATCAGTCACTTCCTTCAAGGAGAGGAAAAGAAAAAAAAAATATGGGGATCGAAGGAGCTCGGAAAAAGTCATTTTATGAACGAATCCAGCCAGCGTCAAGTTCATCGTCCGATTTTTTCCTCGATATAAATTGTTTCTCGGCGTAATTCATATAATATAACGGTAATTTCGCGCAAAAGTAGCTATCGCGAAACTGGAAAATGCTCTTCCGACGTTTAACCGCGTACGTGGGTATCAGGTGTAACTTGGGAACTGGATGCTGGGTAATTATGATACCGGTATTCCGTGAAATCGTTTACCAAGTCCGTCGTCGCGAATCGCAAATGATCTGAAATTCAGTTTTTGCTGCGCAAGGAAAAAGTTAGTGAGCATGTCACTTCGTGTTTTTTTTTCTTGCGACTTCTAAAAGCGATGAAATTTTCCTTACGGGTTTTTGAGTTTTTGTAAATAAAAGCAGAATGTGAAGTCCAGAAAAGCAAACATTTTTAAGGAAACGTGAAGAACATGCAATATGATTTTTGTCGATAAATAACTTTTGGTTTATGAAATTAATGACTTTTTTTTTGAAATGGAAATTTCAAAAAAAAAAAAAAAAAAAAAAAAAAAAAAAAAAAAAAAAAAAAAGTGAAATTCTGAATAGAAGTGAAATCAAGGATTAGAGAAAAAAAGAAAAAATCGAGGTCTGAATCTTATCCCACATAACTTTTTTAATATTTTAATTTTGCATTGCAAGAAATTTCAAAATTTTAGAACGACTTTTCAAAAATTGTAGTAAAATTAATAGCTAATATCGATATATTTTATAAGTATTTAGTTTGTTGAAAATCAGAGCTTTAAATTTGAAAATGTTGTTTTTAAAAGGAGTATGAAGCAGTAAATAATGTTTCAATTAGCCATTTTTCTTTTTTTTTTCTTTTAAATACAATTTTTTTATATTAAAAATCTATTACTTGAGCTTTTATTTTTTCAAATTTACAAAACATGTGTTTAAGTGAGAGTTGACGTGAAAAGATATGGTCCTTAATTTTCGAAACAACCAATTTTTTAATGTTTTGATGTTTTCCTATTATTATTATTTTTTTTTTTCATTAACAAAATTTTACGAACAAATATTTTTATCTTGAATCCATAAAAATGAAATTTTTTATATTTCAGAGCAAGTAATTTTTTCTTGTACTTGAGTTGCTACTGTCAAGATTTAAAAGTGTTTCTTAAAATAATGTAAGAATAGAGCTTTAGGATTTTTCTATAATTATTATAGTTTCTGAATTGATATAGACTTTTAAATATTTATTCCATGACTTTCTCATAAACAAATTGAAAATGTTTTTTGGTGTTTTAGTATTTTTTTTTCATCATCAAAAATGAAGTCAAAGTTACTGAAATTTATGATTGAAAGCATCTGCCCTTTCTAAACGCATGAAAAAAGTTTAATTACTCTTTAATTTTCATTTTTAGAAACAACATTTTTTCTATGAATTATAAACTATTGAAGAATTTTTTTATTTTAATTCACATTACATTTCTTTCGATTGAAAAAAACTCACAAATAAATTGTCTTCAACTTGAAAAAAATATTCTTTCTAGCGTGTATGCGTCTACGATCAAAAAGCGACTCATACTACTGAAATTTGAAGTCGAGAATAATCTCATCTTCTTAAATTTCACAGTAGCATTTTTTAAATTATATCTTCAATTATTTAACTGTTTCATTTAAAATTCATAAGAAACTTTTAATTTCAAGAGTTTATAAAATATTTTTTTTATATAGAATCATCTTTTAAATACAACTCTCCAGGAATTCACAAAAATTATTTTCATTGTTTTCAATATAACAAAAATTCATGTTTTCTGCAAATTAAAATTTACAAGAAAAAATTTAAATTTGAATAAATAAATCGCACATTTTATAATCCAAATCTGCTATTTTACCTAAATTTAAAAAAATTTCAACTCCGCCAAATTTAACGTTAGAAACAGCTTCAATTTTATCAATTCAAGATATTTTCCCAAAGAGTCAAAAGATAAATTTATTAATTTTTTACACATTTACTCAGTACTGGAACCTTTATTTACAAACAAGAACGGATTGATTCCTTCAAACTACAAAAAAAGTTTTCTACTCTACTAACATTACCGCAAACACTAAGCGAACTAGCTAAAAACTTCATAAATAAAGTTGTAAAGTTTCCAAGTGTTCAAGTTCTTCTTTTTTTTCATTCACGATGTAGTTTCTGCATAAACACAGTCGATCTTACAACCGGTCTTACGTTGGGTTCACTCGAAATAGTTTTACTTTCGAGCGGAAGAAAGAAGAACTTTTGAATACAGACTCTCGACGTAATAAACCACATACCTATTATTTAAACACCGCAAAAGTGCCAAGCAATTTATTCCAACTTTACACGCAATAGCGTACATTAAACTCATCCTGTCGTGCTTCGAATGGAATGTAAACTAGTTTAAGTGATTATGAAAGCAACTTTCAATGACTTCTTCAGATTATCTAGATCTAACAAGATTTTTCAAGGGATAAGTCAAATATATTCATTTAAACAAAAAAATTCGGATAAACAAAAACTAAACTTACACACGGACTGAAATTCAGAATTAATTTAAAATCATAACAAAGATAAGAGTTGATAAAAATATGTACGTGCATATTTCGGACTTTCTTATTCAAATGTATGTTTTCCCCTTTTGTAATTTTTTTTGCATTTTTCATTGTTGTCCGTGCATATTTTTACCAACCCTGATTCATGAATAAACTGGAACTGATAATGTTCGATAATGAATAGCATGGTTTATGCCATCGACAAAAAAAAAAAAAAACAACGGGAAAAATTATGTAGGGAAAATATGGTGAGGGATGTTAAAAGTGAATTCATTGATCGCAGGGTCGCACCCCCTCAAAACATGGCTTTGACCCTCGTACAGGGTTATCTTCCCCTGCCCCCAAAGAGCCAATGAAATTGGCCCATTGCGTTCCGAGTGAAAACAACCCTCCCGGAGTTTGAATTTTTAATGATAACACTTGGTGCCCAGTGAGAGAAGATTGGAGGTATTTTCTTGCGTAGGAATTGAGTCAATAAGCAATCAAGGCTCAATTTTATCCAATTTAGCTCATTCATTCGTACCAAGATTCGAAGAAATCGTGAATTATGGATGGATCATATGAAAAAATATGCACATTAATTAGATTTACTTTGTTTCCTTTATTGAAAGAGATGCTTTGAGGGAATCTCCATACGGATGGGAAGTTATAGAGAATGAAATCAACAAAATGGCGAATCGGAGAAAAAGGGAATAATGATGGATATCGATGATAAAAATGTATTTAGATGATGGAGATAATTTTTGCGTAATTTGGGAACGGCGGTTTATAAAAAATTATTGATCATGATGATTGATGAAAAAAATAGTGTACGTTTCAACGAACTTTTGTTTCTGTGGCTAAATTTATGATATTTCTGAGTTTACAATGTATAAATTCTATTGTGATCTCGAGTTCACACTTGAGTGGAAAATAGAATATGCCCCAAGTGGCAGGAATGACAGATTTCAAGAAATAAGTATTTGGAAAATAAATTCTGAAACTTTTGCAGAAGGTGAGAATTCTAGCTCGAAATTTATGATATCGGTTTTAACCGACACAAACGTTTTTTTCTGATAAATTGATTTTTTAATCGATAAACACAAACGTAGAGCAAAATTTAAGCTGCAAAAACCATTCAAATAAGTTTTGACTGAAATAGTTTCAGCTTCGAATTCGAAATGTTATTAGTCCTAAGATTTAAAAGCAGTCATGATTGTTAGAATATTTAATGATTTTTATTTATCTGATTTGAAGAGGAATCTTTTCTTGTTGGTAGAATTCAGGTAAAATAATCAACTATTTTCAATGACACTCTTTAATTTATTTGAATTATGATATATTAATTAATTTAAAAATTATCATTAAAATGAAATAATTAATAATAGTAGGAAAATGTTGAGATGATTGAAAAGTTACTAATTTTAAGAAGCAAATGAATGAAATATTTTCGAAATGTTACTGATTCATTTGGATGAAAATAAAGAAAAGATTGCCGACAATTTTTTATTTTCAACTAAATATTGATCTTTTTTTATTAAATCGATCTGAAACATTTTTTTGTTGATCACCAAAAATTTTAGTTAAAATTGTATTTTAACAATATTCCTGATTTAACGATGTATGCGATCTATTCTAATCTTGAGTTGAATTCTGAAATCTGATTTACGTGTTTAGCACTTGGGTGAAAAGTAGATTATACTCCAACTTAGAGTAATGACAAAATCAGAGAAATAAATTTGCAAACTAAAATTTTGATGATCTTTTATGAGGTGAATTTTCTTGATAAACATTCATTTTCAATGTGATTTTTCACAAAAAGCAATTTTATTCTGATATTATTTATTTTCTTCTTAAAACTCATGAACACAACGTAAAATTTTATTTTCGAAAACCATTAGCATAGATTTTTCAAATAAGTGATATAGAAAATAAATTTTCTAAATTATAGAATTAAAAAAAATTATAAATCTATAAAAATAATGGAAATTAACGAGAATACTTAAATAAACTATTAAATCTTATAAACAATTCAAAAGTTACAAAAATACACAAAATCTGTGGAATAATCGAAAAATATAGAATCTTATTTTCCATGACATTTTTAAAAATACTGGAAATCCATTGAAATTCGAATTCCAGAGCAACGGATTCTAAACATCTTTAAAGCACTCTATAAAAAATTCAAAATTCATAAAAATACTAGAAACTCGAAGTTATTGTGAATTTTAGTAACATAGCTTCGAGTTCTAGATAGCTGTGAATGACTTATCTTCGTAATACATGAAATTTATAAAAATATTTAAAAAATCTTCGAAATTGTATGTATAACATAATTTTCGAAATTCCTGATATAGACTTAGAAAATAAAAAAATTTTTTTTTTCTGCATTTTGTGATTTAAAATTTTTTGACGAGTTGGTTATGGTAATAGAATTTTTTATTTTACGAAATTTTGAGTATTAAAGTTCAAAACATAAATTTTATAGTCCAGAGTGTAAAATTTTTCATAAAGGTACTCAATATATTGGAACTTAATTTTTGTGATTTTCAATTCGCATAAAATATAGTTTTCTATTATTTTATTATTTATTATTTATTTTACTATCTTATTATATATAATATTATATAGTTTTCTTAATTCTTATATAATTTATTATTTATTAATGTATAACTCTTCTATCATTTTAGTGTTTCACACATTTCCTCGTAACTTATGCGACTTGAAGGGCATTTTAAAAACATAAATGTCTATATGGCTTTTCGAAATTCAATACTCTATAAATTAAAGTGTTCTCAACATTTCTCTTATTTTATAGACTGTCAAGAATACAATATCGAGACAGATTTTATAAAAAAAAACCCTTCCGGAACATTTTTCCTGCCCATTCCGCTGATCCCCACCATCAGATTCAGCAATCGAACAGTGGTAATTTCTCGCGAATGGTAATTGTAAATATCGGTCAATTATTTTCCACCGTGGTAACGGAAGCGACTGGAAAAAAAGAACGAGGAAGTGAAGAGGATCGAGAATTCGCGGTATGTACGAGGGTACGGGTACGTGATAGGTTATGCACATAAGCGAAAGCGGTACCGCTGACCGGCAGGGTCGAGAGCAAAATTATTTATTAATTCGGAGCATTGCAGATGCGTATCTCCAAGAGCGTTGCGGCTGCGCTACCCTGAATCACGATTTTCTTATCTTTTTATAAGCGAGCTGCACCACCCGGCGCGCGCTTTTGCCGGCAACTAAGGCCTGCACGCCAAAGATTACTTGGTTGCTTCAACCATTTCCTGCGGCCTTTCTGGACGTCACGATTTTTTTTGTTTTCCTCTGATCAAACATGCGTTTATTGGAAAATATTTTTATTTGATATTGGCTCGTTGTTGTTCGTTGATAAGGTGGAAAATATTACAGAATAATTTGACTTGCGTCGTCGACTCGAATTTCAAATTCGACGTCTCGGTGACCAACGAGTGACACTCTTTTGAAAGATTTTATTGCCCGCAAAATTAATGACACAGCATGACGAACGTCGTTTCTTTAATCATAATTGTTTTACTATTATTATACAACCTAAAAAAAATTTTCACCAAAAGTACAATACCTGATCGACATTCAAATAATTATCTCCGACAAAAGAAGATTTTTCAAGTGAAAAGAAAAAATGCGTGTCCCATCATTTCGATAGAGATGCCATAAAAAATTTCCTTGCAAAAAAAAGACCATTCCAGAATCACCTGGACAATTTCAGATGAAATGACTTTAGCATAAAAATCAACTAAAATACCTTTTCTCACACAATACGCCCCGGTACTGTATAATGATCGAACAGATTAATACCCGTACATTCCGGATTCCGTATTCCCAAACAAGTCCCAGTTCGCCGGGCCCATTGTTCCCCGACCCCGACCTCACCGCTAAAAACACTTTTGCTCTCGCTCGTTGCGAGACACGTGGTTCGTTATTCTAATTGATTCGCTCCATAATCTCAGTCCTCTCCCATACATATAAATATTAACAACAACGCAACGACTGTTTTGTTCCGAAACTTCATTACCCGATTTTCATTCCTTTGAACCCCGTAAAAATGCGCGATTTCGCGATTCAACGTCTATTCCGCAATTGACTAATCATCATTCGCCTCGAATCGTTCGATTCTCTTCGCGGCTAATGAGAATTTACGGGGCGTCATGCGTAAGACGCATTGATAATGCCGCGCGATTTTTCACCGCCTTTAATTACGGATACGTGTTTTTCGTTCCCCTTTGGTATCAACGATAAAACGCGGGACCGCAGTTGAATAACGTTTCATTATATAAATTGGTTGCGATAGAAACGAAAAACGAACGAGAAAAATGCTTATCAGTATTGTCAAGCGTTTTGGGGTTTTTCCAGGAGCGTACACGGAAAAAAAATGTTTTATTCATCTGATGAAAATTTCATTGTCCATGTATCCAGAAAATTTTTTTCATTGGGATAGGTAAAGTTTTTATAAGCATAATAACGTGTTATTTTGAAACAAGAGTTATGTGTTTTGTGCTGATGAAAAATTTCTTATAGCATTGAAAAAATTTTATTTGATACACGGACAACGAAATTTTCATTGGATGAATAAAAATGTTCGGGAGGGGTTTTTCGAAGAAAATTTTCTAGAAATTATTTTTCTAAAATCTATAAAATATTAAAAATTTTAGAACACATTGATTCTGAGAACATCGAGTTTCAAGAAGTTATGAAGAAATTCATATTACCAGAAAACCCTTCAAGTTGTATTATTAATGAGGAAATATGAAAATTACTACAAGTACGAGAAAAGAATGAAATCAAGTTCTATTATTTGATACGTATATGAGAAATTTCCAGCACTACGCTACAATATTCATATAATTTTATTACTCAGAAATTCGTGAAATTGAAAAATCTCAATACAAAGAAAATACTACGAAATTGAATAAACAAATTAGAGCGGAATAATACTAAAAATACACGAAATATTTGATATCTTTGTTGATATTATTTTATTTAAAATCTATGAAAAGTTTTTTAGAATTGTATAACTTCGATTTCTGGAGCATCGAATTTTTTATGGCTATACATATAAATCTATAAATATGCAAAATAACTTCAAGTTGTATTATTATTGGACGAATGTAAAAAAAAGACAAAAGTTGAAAGAAAACAAGAATGAATAAAATCTTACGCCAAGTAACATAAAAATATGGAAATCTGAATTCAATCATATAATATACGTATATAAGAAAAGAATGATTCTGAGCTTTAAAAGTTCGAAGATTAGAAAAATTCAAAACCCTACTTCTGCAACAAGATCGTCAAATTTGATAATAATAAAATCCTGAAGACAGAGGCGTTGTTATAAAAAATTGTCGGTAGGGGTTTTTCGAAAAAATATGTTTCATTTAAGATTTTACAATTTTTCAACTTAGGCAATCTGGTTGTGATCGTACGATTGTAAATTCTTTGAATTTCAAGATTTCCAAGTTTACGGAGTCCACTATCGCAGTTTTTCATATACGTGTGTTTATATAATGGATTTAAATTTTTAAGATTTTCAAGTCACTTAGGTTTAAATGTTTTTAATAGTACTTATAGTATTTTTCATGATTCTTTGGTATTTATACAATTTGAAGAATATTCTGATATTATTGGAGATTTCAATTTAGCTTTTTAGAATATTATTTGATGCTCTAAGAATTTCAACATCGAAAATTTAAATAGTTTCAAGATTTTTGAAAAACTAAAATCACACAAATTCCAAGTGTTTCGAAAATTTTGAGTATTTCTATTGGTCGTTCTATAGATTTCGAGAATATCGTGCAATAGTATTGAATTACTTAACAATTTTGAACATTAAAGTTGATTTTTAAAAACATAACAACTTTCTGCTCGTTTATAACTGTTATATACTCTACATAGTTTTTATGATTTTTATTTATTTTTGTAAACTCTACAACTCTACATAGTTTTTGAAAATGAAAAGATTTTATCTGTTTATACGATTTTTAAAAATTCTTTCCGTATTTTTTATGGATCTTAGGTATTGTTACAGACTGGTATATAGATTTCTAGTATTCCATGCTCTAGAATTAAAACTTAGATCGAATTAGAAAAATTACTGAAAATTTTTCAGTAATTTTATAGATTGCTGGTTAAGTTACATCTACATCAACTTTGAGTTATGTTGTAGATATCTTGAGTTTTCGGTTTTTTTTAGATTTTCTTATGATTATTTATTAGATTTTCTAGTATTTTCTTAGACCTCTTGTATTTTTCATGTATATATACATTGCTACTTATACGCTTTTTGGACTATGATGCTCTAGAACTCAAAAATTTGTATATCGTAGATATTTGTTCAGATATTTAAGCAAACAGTTATATTGTTCAAAGGATTTTCTGGTGTTTTTTAAAATTTTTAAGATTTTCTTTTTTTCATTCATTACTGGGTTAAAACAGTTTGAAAAGTCTTTATTATCAATGTCATCCTAACCAAACATTGAAATTAGAATTTTGTTTGAGAAAAAACATTACGAGGCTAGAAGTATTGATATTTCTGTCAATGAGTCGAATGTAAGACCATTAACTTGTTATGTTCTCTTGATTTTAGTAAGAACTTTTTTGACAATTTCAATTTATTTTCATATTTATCTTTTTAATTTTTAACAATTTTTTTCGAAATTAGTTCTCATGTTTTTAATCACTACTTTTTTATTTTTACTTAAAATTGACTTCATTCGATTTTCGAGAATATTTTGAACTCATAAAAGTCCTTTTAAAAAAAACTATATTGTTTCAACCCCCCTCCCGGGAAATTTTTTCTGTCAACGTCCTAGGCCAACAGTACTGTATCCACAACCAGCATCCACGAAAGCAAAATTTTTCTCAATCGTCGTAAGACAGCGACCCGGAATCCTCGTTATTCAAGTCAGCTGTAAAGAATCAATTTAAAACGGTAAAAAGGAACTCGGAGGGATCGCTCGCTCGAGCGAGTTGTGATAGCGCAACTATTCGCGTTGTAAATATCAGAAATCCTTAATGGATCTCGATTCTGCAACAATGGCCGATTCGGCGGCTCCTATGGTTGCACTTACACGATTACGTAGACTTACGCGTGCTCGTGCAGCAGCCTCTCCGCGAGGATATCGCGTTCATTACGCCTTATCTATCCGACTCGCTAGCTACCGGGGCTACCCTCGTTGCTTTCCCGATCTCTACCTACAGCATTCTTCTTGTGGAATGCGCGGACTTCCCCAGAGCTGCATATGACCGCCATGAATTTCATTATTCCCGAGGCCTTCTTTTTCTCTGTCGGAGATTTCGTAGATAAGACGATGCTCTTCGCTATTTTTTACCCTGCTACATATACAAGGTGTCTCAAAGTCGGCGTTACACAAGAAAACGATAGATTTTTCGTCTTGAATCGTCTTGAAATTTCTCATGAAATTTCAAGACGATTTTCCCTTTGCGATTTTTCACAAAACCTAAAGTAAGTAAATTATTAGAGTTTAAAATTAAACCACGGGTTTACCGAAATTTTCCGCATATTTTTCTGAGTCGAAAAGTCCTTTGCCCTTTTTTACAAGACTCAAAATAAAAAAAGATAATTAAGTTCCAAGTTTCAACTAACCAGAATCGTGAAATTTGAAATTGTTATATTTTTTTTAATTTTCAGTTTTGGGAAAAGTGGTGAAGGTTTTTTAACTTATTGTTAGAAAAATTTGCAGAAAATTAAGGTGAATTTTGAAAAAACTGCATGAAGAATTTACAGTTTTCTTCTGCAACGCATAATTTGGGACACTCCGTAAATTATGCGTTCCAAATGATTTTCCAGTATTTATATAGATTTTTGTCATTCATATGAATTTCTGTAGAATTTTTTCAAATAAGATGATTTCGAATTTGATGTTTTCAAACTCGATAATCTACAATACAAAATTTCATTTATTTTAAGCGTTTCATCAGATTCTTCAGAAAATCATATATTTATGAATTTCGTGTATTCTATAATTTTCCAGTACTTTTGTATACAATAAGTACTTATGCATTTCAACTTATTACTTGATATTTTACAAATTCTTTTGAAAGACACATAACGTAAATGAAATTATTTTCAGATCACGCAGTTTTAGAGTTTTTTTAGAAAGTCTATACATTTTTGAAATAATAACAGGTACATTGATTTTATTCGTATTCCATAAGCTTATAATCATTCAGAATATTATACAGGATGTCTCAAAGTCAACAATTAATATTTCAAGTGTTTATAGCTTACCAAAATTTTCTGCATATTTTTCTGAGTAGAAAAGTCCTTTGCAGTTTTTCAAAAAACTCAAAATCAAAAAAGATATTCAAATTTGAAATCTGAGAAATCTGATTAATTGAAACTTTCAACTCGAACATCTTTTTTGATTTTGAGTTTTGTGAAAAGTGGCAAAGGAAAAATTATCTTAGAATTTCACAAACGTTAATCCCCTAAAATATTAATTGTTGAATTTGGGACACCCTGCATATTTCTTGCGTTTTTGAATTTTTCTGAAAATATTCTTAGGTCCTTTAGTATTTTCACAGGTTTTTAGTATTCCACAAAATTTATAGTAATTGGATATTTTTCGTACTTCCTTAGTATTTACAAAGTTTAATTAATTTCCTGATTCTTGTGAAAATTCTCTATAGCTACAAATTTAGGGTAAAATTATTTTCATTTCCACCACTTACATTTTTTCAAAGTAGTTATATACATTTTCAAAATATTCACAAACATATACGTTGACTTAAATTGTTCCACAGGTTTCTCATAATTCTGTACAATTTATTTCTGCTACTTGCACAGTGATGCGAGGCTTTCAACATTTTTTTTTTGGTAAACATTTTCAGCTGAGGACTTTGTATGTGATTTTCGAAAAATTTTACTGGAACAGACTTTTTTTTGAAATTAAGTAGTTTCGAATAGTTAGTATTTAGTTTGAAAATGAAAGAGTTTTCAAAGTTTGGAGAAAAATAGAAAATTTCAATTCTACGTCAATTACGTTATCGAACTCGAAAAATTTGTGAAAATTCAGCAAAGTACTATAATTCTGTAGATTGTGTTTGTTATAATATTACAAAATTTTTTTATGATAGTGTTTCTAATTTTGTCGGTAGATATGATAATATGAAAAATACTGATAAATAACAAAATCCTTGTGAGTTTGACAAATTTTGAAAAAGTTTCGGAGGCATTGTAAAGTTTACGTTACTTTCGAACTTTCAAGAATTTTGAAAAATTAAAAAACATTGTAAAGATTAAGTGTTGTCGAAAATGTTATAAGTTTCGATTATTTCCTCAAGTTGAAAAATTTATTCAGAAATTTTATGAACGTTTCCCTCAAATTGTCGAAAAATTTCGTTTATACTTAAAATTCATTCTTTTTAGAACTGAATTTTGAACGAGGCTATCACTTGCCATATCACCGATTATTTTCAAATTGAATGAATAAATAGAGAAATCAGGTTAGAAAAATACGTATTTTTATAATTGGCTCAATATTGTTCTTTTAAGAATTCATAAATATAGAGTTCATTTTCAAATTTATAAGAATCTCAACTTTCTAAAAGAATTTTTCAGATCCTTTTTTCTTATCGGAAAATGTATAAGTTGTGAATAAATTTTTTTGAAGAGATTAAAGTTGTACCAGATTTTTTATAAATGGATTATTATCATTCCTCGAAACATTGTTGAGTTATTATTAGTGTAAAGGAAGAATGGATAAAAAAATTTTTGAGTAGAACACTTTTCTATTGCATGTATTATTTTTTTCCTTCTTTTTTTCAAGTAGGTAAAAGTCTAAAAATTATTCTTCAGAATTCGCTATATTCCAAAACATTTCATTTGTGAGAATTTTTAAAAAAATCTTGAACTTGTCATTTCCAGGTAATTGAAAAATTAATACATTTCTAGCGATTTTGACTTTAACATATTATCGTAATCGATTCCTTGCAATAATATTAAAAAAAAATTCGTAGTACAAGTTACATGCTCGGAATGAAACGTAAAATCAAGTTTTCGTGCTCGTCGCCTTTTTGCTACTTTTCCATTTAAATCCCTGTGCCTGGACTTGGTTTTACCACTTTATTTCCTTGCATCTTGTTTTACGATAGAGACTCTACCTAATCAATCGATTTCCATCAAACGCGATAAAAATGCCAATACATTCGTGAAACTGCATTAGGACCTTGGCATCGCATAGTATGTATGTTAATTTTGGTCATGAAAATTCACTCCACCAAATAATCACTTCCTCAAGGAAACGAGGCGGCGAATTTCGTATCGTTCCCTTGCGGAGCCCGTAAAATCCATGGCTCTTAGGGAGGTGGTGTCGTGCCGCGAGCACTTAACAATCAGACGTCGTCCTTACGCTGGACGGCATGCAATCATATCGGTACTCGGCGGCTCGTAATTCTAGAGTCGTACGGAGCACGGAGATTGCCCAGTTTATCTCACCCTTGACCGCTCGCATCACAAGTACGCCCGGCTACAGGTAAATTCAATCGGCTCACTGAATCCGAACGGTAGATAATGTCACTCTATTGGCAGTTACCTCCACGATAAGTACCGGTATTGCGGTTTTTCCGAAGTCGGCGGTCGTTTTCTAATTGAATTTCAACGATAATCACGTACGGGAAAATACTATTGGGCACTATGGAACACTACTGAATTTTTCCTAGTGTACAGCGTTCCCGCGAGGCTTGATATTGTATCAATAGTTTTTTAAGTACAGCGTTTGAAAAGTTTTTTGTAGTGTTGAGCAGAGGGTTGTTGAACACTGAGAGAAACGTTTGTTCCTATTTAATAAGCTTTGTTTATAGTTAATAAATCTCATGCTTAGATATAAGCAAATAAATATATTTTCCGAAATTCATTTCTGAAAATCCAAATTTACTGAATATAACAAGGATTAGAGTTTTGGAAAAGTCTTAATTGTATGTAATAGTGGGTAAAAAACTCAAAAAATAGTAGGTAATGTATTGAGAAAAAAATTCTGCATGGGTAAATACCTTAAAATACTCAAATCGAAATGCAACGATTTACATATTGTAGTTTTTCTGCCGAATCTTTATACGCTTCGAAATTTCTAGAATATAATAACGTTTTTTGAAAATCGAGATTTTCTTTAGAAATTTCAAAATAATTGAACATGATCGAAAGATAAGACATGTCTTGATCGAAAAATGTTTAATGATTTTTTCTATTTCTGTTGACTATTGCAAATTTTGAAAATTAACCACAATCTAGAAAACTCGTCAACACTCTGCGGGATTCTACAAATTTTTGTAATTTTAAAAATTCTCAGCTATTCTCAGCATTTTCAATGATTTTCGACTCTCCGGAAATTTCTGATTTGTAAAATGATTTGTCCCAGAATGACCTTGGAGGGTCATATAATACGATATTTAACACAACTTACAAAAAATATTGAATATCCTGTGATGTTACAAATTTATCGAATTTACAGAAAATGCTGGCAATATTTTAAATTGTGTATGTGTAGTATTCTTAAAAATTTGTTTGACTCGAACCGTAATACAAATAGTTACAAACTTTCTCAAGTTCATAAAAAACGTCTAATTAAAATTTATCATTTTTTTTCGAAACTTTGCATGTTTTCCAGTTTTATATTAAAAAATGAAAAAATCTATAATGGCATAACCCTAGTAACTTGAAACCTTATAAAATCCTTATAAAATCCTTATAAAGACTTTTTATAAAGTGACCTTATAAAATCCTTATAAGGATTTGAAGGATTTTATAAAGTGTCTCTATAAAATCCTTATAAAGTAATGAAAATTTTATAAGCAATTTTGAAATTTATAAGGATTACGAAATTTCATAACATTTTTTCTTTATAAGAATTTTATAAGGGTGCCCAATAAAAAATGGAGAATTTTATAAGGAATTTAGATTTTTATCAGGATTTTATAAGGTTTCTATAAGGTTTCAAGTTAATAGGGAATTCGATGAAATACAATAGCTAAACAATCTTTAGAATTTATAAACATTTTTAAAAAATCCTAAAATTGAAAAATTTTTTCCAAATTACTCCAACATCCTTGTAGTAACAATTTTTTTAATTATGTAAAATTTCTCGAATCTTGAATATTATAGAAATTACTCAAAACCTAACAAATTTTAACAATATCCGTGCAAACCACTGATTGTAAGATTTTATATAATTCTGAATACTTTCAAAGTGTTCCAGATAACGAGTGAAGGGTGGGAAAAATTATCATGCATTTCAAAGAAATATAATAATAAGCACTTCCATCGCCATTTCAACTTTAATTACTAACAATCTAAAAAATATCTTATAAGGACAATAACTAAAGCTCAAGAGTAAAAAAAAACTGAAATTTAAGTTTTTTGTCACCCTATTCAATGAGTTACTTCTATCCAATTCCAAACATCACGAAGAACAATTAAATCAAAAAGGAAACCATGGAAAAATTCAAACTTTAGAAAACAATGAGTTGAAAATTCCATATAAAGAATAATTTTTTTCTATGCTCTGTTTATTTGTAATTGGTAAGTAAGCGAAAAATTTATCACTCAGAACTAAATAATTTTTTTATTAATCTTAATAATTAGTATTTCTGCCTCTGTATCAGGCCCTCTTCAGGATTTCCATGAGTGATTCTAAAAGTACATATTTTATAATAACAATCTTTTTCCTCAAAACACATCTTTTAAATCAAAAAACATTTGTTTACTTACGAACTAATATAAATCAATGAAAAGCAAAATTCTTTTCTTCTTTCTCGCATTGAAGCCGATACGTTAACATTTGATTAAAAACGATCGTTGTTAATTACTTCAGACAGTTATAGTCATCGTCGTAAATGCATTTCACATTTTCCCTCCAAAATTGAAGACGTGTAAATTACCACTATTAATTTCAAATTGGAGTATAAATCAAACGTGCCACATGAGGCATCGACGACAACTGACAATCAGTAGAATAAAACCCGAATATAATCAACTGTTCTTCAAAAACGATAAGCACATTGAGGGTCATAATAAATCCATTTTTCAAACATCCTTCAAAAAATTCATAAATACCTATCGTAAATTGAATTGAGGCTTTTCGTATCCTCCTGTTTATTGAGTGTTCTATCAGTCTTTTTTATGAAAATCATCTCTGAAATATTCCTTTGAAAATATTTCGATTCTCTTTCTAAAATTTTTACATTTTTCTAATCAAAATCGTGATCCATATTCAATCTGTGTTTAGATAAAACATTTAAACTAGAAGACTCTAATCTAATATTCCTCTCATGTTCATTTAGTATTTAGTATTTAGTAGGGGAGACCGGGGTAAATACGCCCAAGGGGCAAATACGCCCACCTGCTCTTTCTTTGTAATACATTCATTCGGATTCCACGCAAATTTTTCTATAAGTGTGCCCTTACTCGTAGACATAACCACAAAAAAATCATAGCGATTGACATTGTGGTTAGAACGTTATAAATAAAAGTAGATGGTTTTGCAGTTTGGGAAAAAACATCTACAGTCTTCGTTTCTCGTTGCTTTTGCAGCCAGATAAGTTTTCCCTGCTTTTTGAAGTAAAAAAAACTAGAAGCCCAAGTAGTTTTGTCTCAGAAAATTTTTTTTGTATTTTTAATGAATTTTTAAAGAAAAATTTGTCGCTCGGGGCAAATACGCACAGTCCATTTATTAACAAATTTTATTATTTATAATAAATAAATACGCAGGAGGTTGTGAGGTAAATGGAATCCCGAAAAAGAAAATGAACTTTGTTGCGAATATTTGGAAAACATTGACTCTTAACTGGATAAAAAGCGATGCATCGAGTGTCACGAACCAGCTCATGATAAGTGTGTGCGAACTTCGGACTTGATTTTCACTTGCAAGAATTGTTTTAGTGTATATTCTGATAGTGCTTAGAAAATCATTTTTGCACGTTAATCAAAACAATACATTTCATTTCTTATATATTGTTTCCTATTACTTTCATGCAAAATTCTTTAATTAATAAAGCGGGCGTATTTGCCCCAGGTGGTGGGCGTATTTTCCCGGGGTTTTTCAAAATGACTGATTCAACACTACTTTAAACTTTCTGTTAAAACGTGAAAATTAGTAAAGATTCTTGAAAATGATGATTGGAGAGACACTAGCGTGTGACATAAGTTGTTATTCAATAATTATTACGGTCTTGTAGAAAAATGAAGAGACACTAGCGTGTGACATAAGTTGTTATTCAATAATTATTACGGTCTTGTAGAAAAATGAATTTTCCAAAACGTGGGCGTATTTGCCCCGGTCTCCTCTATAGTTCATTAGGTATTTATTTCAATTAACAAACGAGTTGAAAAATCTGCAAATAAAAATTCATTTCAAGGAAAAAGTTTTTAGAAACCACTAGTGAATCGTTTGAATTACAACGAAACTCGAAAATTCCAAGATTCACAGCGTTGAAATATACGTCTTACTCGAGACACCAACCACCCGACGAAATGAAAATTACGAAAAACCCTGGCCAAAAACGCTTCCCGAGAAATAAAATCCGAGCTCGTAATGAAAAAATTACTTTGGCGAACAATGAAAGGCCCGGGAGGACAAAAGTTTTAATGGCCCCGCGAGTTAAACGGGGGAGACTACATTCCTGGGGCGTACGCCTCATTTGCCTCGGCCGCCTTTTCCGCCCGCGCGCGGTCCAGCACCGCAAAACAGGCCGCCTCGTTATCTCTTATCGCGACGGGGGAACACCCGTGACCGTACAAATTTGCAGCGGCTCGTGAACACGTACGAGATAACGGCGGTAATGCGACGAAACCTGCTGCTGCGGCTACTTTTCCTTTTTACGCAGAGGGCGCGTAAGAAAAATGGCCACCTCTTTGCCGCTACCAACTTCTAATTGCCGCATAATGAGATTACGGGGACAAGATTGCCACGCCGCTTTTTTACCCCGTATTTATCACCGCGGATTTCTAGTTTTTCAAGTACGACGTTAATCCTTTTTCATTTTCGATGATTTTTGTTTTAACTGATTCGGATATTTCCATGAGATAGAGAGAATATTGCACTGTTTTTTTTTCAGTGAGCTATTCGCCTAACGGTAGGTATGATAAAGTTATCAATTGTGACATGTTAATGAGAAGTTGTAAATTATGAATAATTAGAGTAATGAAAGTTGATTTCAGTCTGTTAGTTGTTGATATGTGGAGGTATTGATAAGGACTTCAATTGAGTTGATTTGTGGACGTATTGAAGAACATAGAGGACATTTTCGACTTGGGAAGGAAAAAAATTCTATAAATTCAATAGATTTCGTTGAAAAAGTAATGTTTGATGTGACTTTGAAATTCTTATTACCAAAATGGAGATAAACATCATTAGATTGTTCAATAATTTTCCGTAGTAGCGTTATCAAATTTTTGAATCAATGTCAACTTTACAAACATTCGATACTGAGTACTGTTTATAGAAAATATTTGACTTTATCGTGTGTTTTCAATAACATTTTCATCATTTGATGAACCCGAAGTTGTGTTTTATTATTCAAATTATTTCATACTCTACGAGTTCGGAGTTTACGTTAATTTTTTTATGAACATTTGAATCCAGAGAAAGACAGGTTTGAACATTTTCTTTATTTTTTCGCCATTCGGAATGTAAAATGACGATTCCGTATAAAATGTTTAAAATACATCAAATTTTTCACTCGTATTTCTTAATAGTAAGAGAATCAAAGCTGATTCTTCCGACGAAAAAATCGTATTTTAGATATTTTACAGAACGAATCATCACACTTCCATTCTTGATGAAAGTGCAATGAATTTTTAAAAAATCTTCACATAATGATTTTAAAATTTATGGTTTCTTAGTTGAAATTACTTAGTTTTGAGGTTGGACGGAAAAATATTCGAGTATTAGAGTTACGTGTATATTTTCTTTATATTTAGTTGTATATTTATTTTGCTATCTTTGTTTTTGTACTTTATTATTTCCATACCAATCAATGCTTTTCGAAAAAGTTTCTTAATTTTTTTTCCGTTGATTTAGAATAAAAATACTTTTAATTCACAACTTGGCATTGTTTGCAAACTATTTTATTTTTATGTAAGTTGAACAACAAATTTGATCGATATTCAGTAAAATCATGTACAACTCCAGAAAAATAGAGTAATATGTAAGTGCCTGACCAAACCATCGTTTTTTCACTTAAAGCTGATCAAAATCAAAAACTTGCCTTTGGATTAAAAAATATGCAATTTAAAATTTTTGATCGATGTCGTAGAAAATGTTTTCAAGTTCAATCTCACTTTTTGTATACACTCTTTATTATTTATGAATATTTAGTAAAATGATGCACGATCATAAATTTCATGAAAATGGAAAAAATGTACGTGTCTGACCAAATCAGTTTTTTTTTCACTTGAGGCTGACCTAAATCAGAAACTTGCCTTTTGAAGTTGTGAATTCAGATACTGTTTAATTTTAATCGTTTTCGTTGAAGTTAATTATAATTAAAAGAAAAATATTTTAATTTTTTAATAACCTTATTCATATATATGTGTATCATAAAAAGAACAATTTTTTGAACAGAATTTTAGTATTGCACCCCGAAAAAACGTAATATAGTATAATTTTTCGCGAATCTCAGTGAAAATTCATGGTGAAAGTCATGTAAAATAAAAATTTTCGTTATTTCCAAATTAATTTATAGTTGATTTGAGAGTAAATAATAGTAACAATGGGAATATTTTCTCGTCCATTCCACTCGATAATTTGACCACTCCCTCAGAATCTAAATCCAGAGGAACTAACTCGTAATATTCAATGATTTTACAGAGATTTTCGCTGATGCACAGCAAACAGTGAATTGAATTTTTCAGATTTTCACAAGGTTCTCAAGACTAATAAAAATGTATGTTAAAAATTTACATGCTGAACTTACCAGCAATAAGCAAATGGCTGTATATCATGTTCCTGTTGTCCGATCTAAAATCAAAAAATAAAAACATCGTTTTAGTATATAAAAATAAATTAAATAAAGCATTACATGTGAATTGAAACATTTTGAGAATCTAAGCTCAATTGTTATGGTCAGAGTTTTTCAAATTTTTGAGAGATATATTTCAGAGGAAAGAATAAATTGGATATCGATTGGAATATTCAAAGTTTTGGAAATTCTGCGTCCGGAAATTGAAAATTTAAAACTTTGAAATATTCAAATTCAAGAAAAAATTTTTTCATTTATATATCAATGGATGAAATCAACGTGTAATTGAACAACTTTCAAAAATTTGTAAATGTCACACAAAACAGACACATCAAATCTAAAAATCTTACAATTATTGATGGAAAGAATTAGAAAATCACAATTTAAGAATAAAGACAAAAATCAGCTTTAAAAGCTAAAACATTAAAAAAATTGAAAATTTCTGGAGCAATGATGATCAATCATAAATCATATTAAATCTCTTTTCGGAATCAAGCCAGATTTGAAAAAACCTCAAAGCAATACTCCATTACATTTCATATGATCGTGATGTCCGATTTTTAATGCAGCTATTATTCTTCCGTTCCAGGAAAAATCCGATTTTATTCATACAAATAAATGATAGAACACGACTTCAATCAGATATTAGTCGAGACTTGACTCGGATAACCCCAAGCATGCATACAATAGCCACTGGTTTATACACAAGTTTCTTCATCTTTCATATTTTCGTTCGTGGTTCTCAACCATAAAGAATTCATCGTTTGAAAGTTTGATATGTACAGTAATCAATATTTTTTAATTATTGGAAAAAAATTTTTTTTATCAAAATATATTAGCCTCAACATTTAATTTCTATTTATCGAAATGATCATTATTTTACGTTTTTCTATTAATTTTTATTCCCAGCTATTATTTTCCTAGTTATTCTAAAATTGATATTTTATTATTTACTGCAATAGTTGATTCAATTTGTTTTTTTTTTGCGAAAATTTCATATTTTTAAGTCGTAAACTTATTATTCAGATAAAAACAACGTTATTACAATTAAGTATTTATTTCATTTTTTTTATTCTTAAATGAATTTAAAGAATACGAATTTAATTTTGAATTTCAAAAACTTAGAATACACCAATAAAAAAAAGTGTAAACTGCTTCGAACAATTTTTCCTATTAAATAAAAAAATATGTTGAATTATGTTGAATCTAAAAAAATTTGAAAGATTTAGAAACATTTACGATAAGTAAAATTACGTGATTATAAAATAGTTTTTCATCTTTTTATATAAAGTTTACCTTAGAAACTTCAAGTTATTGATTTTAATAAATAGAAAAGAAAAGTCATTTTATGAATTTTTTTAAACTGATTTAGAGGACATAGTGTAATAAATTTATTTTGTAATATGTATCATAAATGGAGTAACTGAAATGTCGAAGGAAGAATTATTAACTAAACAAAGGATAAAACTCGATTTATTTTGAAGTGTGAGTAGATGAGAAATTTCACAAAGTGAAACTTCTTATATATGTTCATGGTGGATACTACTATAGTATGACATAAAAAGTTCTACTTTGTGAAACTTCTTATATTAGTTGCTGGGTCAGTGGGATGAAGTTTTTTATAATGTAGAGAGATAAGATACTTTTTTCGCTCAATTTCACAGATTTTTTTTTATAAGCTACATTCTCAGAACAACTCGCATTTATTTATGATTGCTGAAAATGACGAATTTCATTTAATTTTCGCGACTAAACAAATTCCATGGTTTTCCAACAAAAAACCCAAGTTACGTCATATTTAGTCGTCAATTTCTTTCATCTCGTCGAAACCTGACAGCCGTGCGAGATCGCAAAAGAGTTCTATAAACGAATGCATTCTAAAAATCCATCGAAAACAATAGAGATAATTAGAGAGCGCGATAATGTGGCAATTAATGTGTATCGGTGTTCCTCCACGTGGGAACGTGGCGCCTTTGATTCTGAGTGTCTATATACGCTCACCTTTACCAGGCAAACGATCCCTTGGTGATTCCTCTCTGTGATTTTCTCGTTTGTTCTACCGTAGAAAAAAACAGATCGCCGGAATTCGTGGATAACGAGAGGCAATTCACTTTCGAAAAAAAACACATACGTCAGAGTCGATTATTCTCCACTTTTTATGGTTCTACGTATACTGTAAATAAAAATGTCATTCTATCTTGAATTCGAATTATAAATTATTTTTAAAAAAAGTCTTATTCTTCTCAAAATACAAAATATCGTACAACTAAACGTCACTTTTCCGAAAAATAATTTCTTTACAATAGGTAACAGTTATTACAGAATGTATAAACTATATTTTTGTTTCACCAAGGCGAGAAAAGATAGACTCGCCCAGATAAAGTCAATCGAACATATGGAACACTGCGAGTCTAACGCTATCTTACACGTAATGACGCGAAATAAACTGCCTGCGATTTTTCTTGTAAGAGAAACATAGAGTAGTGACGTTTGCAGTTTTGAGGGTCGTTTTAAAAAACCTTTTTTCTCGTGTAACTGCACTCGCCAAGTTACGTAACTGATCTAAAGAACGAACGCATTTGTTCGCGATATAAGTGTTGCCTTTGAAAAGATTCTATCGCGATGGTTCAGCTAATTTAATTTTCTTTCTAACTGTAATTTCCGCAGTTTTTCCAATAATTGAATTTTTTCTACGTGTTTCAATCTTCATGCTGAGCCTTTCATGTAGACTTCGTGAAAGAAGTTTCGTTATTATCCGTATAGGAAAAAGAGGCGCAGAAACGAGAGATGGACCATTTTTTTTAAATCGGTATTTTATGCTTTTTTCTTCAGAAAAATGTATAAGAATCTAATTAGTTCTATGGTATAATCATTAGTCATCAGAGTACTGCAAAGTATTGTAGATTTTTACTGATGTACAATTTTCAATTGTACACGATTTTATTTTACGAACAAAAAAAGTGGACTAAGCAATAAAAATGAACTATACAGTATTTCATATTGTGTAATTTCTTGATGATGATAAAAATAAATTTAATATTACAGATTTGAGTTTATTGTGAATTTCTATGTGCATAACAATATTTATTGTGCAATTACATGAGCTGTAATAAAGACATTTCTGTATTTTCTTTTTCTAGATAGAAATTTTTTATTTCAAATTAATTGAGCATAACAAAAATTAAAAATTTTTCATTAAACAGCTGATGAATACACGGATTAAATATTGAACTTTGTATACAACATTAAAATTTTTTTTCGAAAATTTTCTACATACTTTTTGTTTACGTTAATAACAACTCGGCAACGCTTTGAAGAATATTAACAATTCATTAGTAAAAAATTTCGTATAATTTTTAGCGCATGAAAATGAAGAACATCCATACATTTTTGGAAAAGTGATAAACATTTTTTTTCAAATGTAAGGTTATTCTAAATTTGACATCGAAATCGATGATGATGAATTCTTGAAAAAGATGAACTTTTTTTTAGCAAAAAATATAAAAAACGTTTATCGATTCAAACTCGACGTTTAAACTTATTCCCACTCAGCGAAAAGTAACCAAAAAGGCAACCGCAAGGCAACCGGGGCACTACCAGGTCACTACCAAGGAGCTCCCAAACCACTCCCAATGTCACTTATACGACATTTTTTGGTAGTGCCCCGGTAGTAACCTGGTAGCTACTAGGGAGCACCCAGGATGCTCCCAGGTAGCATCTGCGTTGAAAATTTTTTGAAAAATAAATATAATAATAAAAAGTGCTGATGAGCAATTATACTATACGGTTTACATTTATGTTTACATTTATGTCATGTTACCACCCCGCCCACGCACTCGCCCACGCACTAACTGTATCTTTTCAACCACTGAACAAAATTCTATGAAATCTTCAATTGTATATTCTGTTAAACTCAAGGAAAGGTTACATATATAGCTTGTCATGTTACCACCCCACCCACGTACTCACCCACGCATTAACTGTACGTATCTTTTCAACTGCTGAACCGAATTTCATGGAATTTTTAATAACATAATCGTCATCCCTCGATGATGATTTATGATTATACATTTCCTTTTTCAACCCCACCCACTCACGAATGCGAACAATATTTTTCATCACAATAGCTCAAAGTCACGTCCAAATGTCCGGTTTGAGGTTAGAGTGATGAAAATGTTCATTTGAATACTGAAAACTTTTTAAAATAAGTATCTTAGAAAATTTTCAGAAAAACTCAAAAATACGAGGAACATATGATATTCCTAATAATAATAAACTGATGAAATACGAATAATTAATGTTACAATTTTTTTTAATGTATAGACCTACTAACAAAACTTTTCAACTGTGATATGAGAAAAATTTTATTTAGGATGTGCGTCTCTATGAAAATTTGACATGCATAAATACTGAACGAATACAAAAAATCTTTCAAGTACTAGAAGAGTATAAAATACCTGAAATTCAGGAAGATAATATTTTCTGAAAAATCAGATAAAACATTGAAAATCAATAAAATTTTATATTGCAGCGTATTGAATCCTGGATCTCAAATTCTGAATCATATTTTTCTAAAAAATTACTGAGAAATTTACGTACATTCTAGAAAATTATCTGAAACGCATAATATACACGGTGAAACAGAAGAAAACCATGAAAATCCTAATGAAATTCTAACATTATTTTTTCTTAGCCATTCGTTACATAACTCGAAATGAAAAAAAATTAAGTCTGAAATTTAACTTTTAATCGCACTTTAACCAGCAGTGGAAATACAAAACAACGGACCATAATTCACCTCAATTTTCTGCATATTTTCCACCACTCTAAAAAAAACTCAATATAATTGCATGTTGCACTCTCTTATGTATATATTTAATTTCGGTTCATTTCAAAATTGACATAATAAAATTGTATTCTGGGAAAAATGGGATGAGGAAAAAATTAATGAGAGAAAAAACTTTGGGAAAAAAGAATTTTGGAAAAAAGTGCTTTGAAAAAAAAAGGATTTTGGGAGAAAGCGCTATAGGAAAAAAGGATTTTGGGAGAAAGCGCTATAGGAAAAAAGGATTTTGGGAAAAAGTACTTTAGGAAAAAAGGACTTTGGGAAAAACAGGCATTGGGAAAAAAATTTTGGGAAAAGTGGTAGCCGATCTCAAAATAGGTATCAGAGTTTCAAATTAAACGATTCTTTTTCGAATCGTAAAAATTGGTTGTCCAAAGGAGGCTTGACTCCCATTGTATATATATTCGTGTTGTACCAATTGTAATATCAAAGGCATCGGATCTCGTTGTTGGTTGGCGGGGCACAGTAGCGTGAGGGCATAATGTAAACGACACGAGCCGCGTGTGGGTAAAGAGGAAAAATGGAGGAGAAGAGGGCCCATAGGAAAGACGGTATCAACGATTCCGTGCTCTCTTATGCAACGCGCGTGTATCGGATCGGTTCGCGGAGCGTATATACCGCTGAGAAAGCAGATCGCTCCCGACGACCTTTCTTCAATGCGCCGCGAATATACGCGCATCGGTCGTTTTCTCTTTCCCCGGCGCTCACTCTCACCGCCTCTATTTTCCATAGAGGCTCGCGCGAGTCGTGGGAAATTTCGAGGGTACACACTAATCAACGACCAAGGCGCATTCGAAAAATTCGATGCCTAATCTAAGCGCGGCTATTTTCGGTCCGGGGAAAAATTTTTTTTTGAATTACCGTCGCATTCTCACGATTATTCAGCTATCTTTGGAATGTTTGAGAATTCTGGAAAAAGGGCAGGAATGAGGAGTATATTTTAGAGTTGGGAAAAAAGTTGGAATGGGATTATTGGGATTAATTCTTTTATCTGGCTTTGTTTCACGCTGTTTTGTCTTATTGAAAATATTTTGACTAACTGAATCTGTCAGCAGTGAGAATTTCACTGAAAGGTCTGTTGTTCTTAGATTATTAATAGATGCATTAGTAAATATGTGACTGATTAAATTCGTTAAAAAAACTTAACTTTGCTTCTATCTAACTGACACATTAATTAATTTAAATTTAGAGACTGACACAGCATTTCTTTGAATTTATTTCCTTAGTATAACCGATCTACTTGTGGTATGTAAAATAAATAATGATGTTATTTTTTTCTAAAATTTATGAATTTTAGCTTTCTAATTTTGGTAGTCATAAACAAACAAAAAATGAATTTGGGTGCAATGATTTTTGTTCTAAAAGTAACAGTAGATTTTATCTGTATACATGACAAAAAATGCAGTCAAATCATTGTTCTGACATATTGGTCAGACCATTGTCTGACCAACATGTCAGACAAAAACAATACTTTAAAGTAATATTCGAGTTTTTCAACGGAATTTCGGTTCTGGAAAATACGTCAAATAAACACTTTTGGCAATACTGCACTCTAAAAGTTGGATTCAGAAATTTCTGTTTCGGAAAATTAAATCATGGAAAAATGGTCATTCGGAAGCATGGGTTTGAAAAATTCATCAGAACTCGAATTTGAATGCCAACAAAAGCACGAAATTCCAACCATTGGCAACGCTACGATTCGTTTGACGTTAAAAAATGCGTTTCCACATCATAAAATGCTCCATGAAATACGATCTGTCAATTACCGAAGTACAAATACCGCAGCGTCATCTGCGCCGATGGAAACCTCGAGTCTGTACGCTTCGGAATGAAGGTAATCATCTGGGACATATTTTATGCATATGCGCGTGCGTATATCGAGCGACAAGATAGCGATCGATAAAAGATTTCGCTCCCCCTTGTAATATAGCGACGAAATCACAGCCATGTCAAGGCACCTACGCGATTCGCGCGGAGAACGAATAGATAAGCACAGAAGGCGAGTCAGATAGAACTACGCAGATAGAGATGCTTTGTGCAGAGGAACATCGAGCAATCACAAACGACGGATAAATCACCCTCGCATTTTTCGCTCCGCTTTATCTGAGATGTCGAGAATTTGTAGCTATCACGGCGAAAAATTATTTAGATATGGGTACACACTGCGAAGTTCATGAGAACTGTAATGAGAATTCAAGGAGTGTATTTGATGGGTGTGTTGAAAAGAATTTTGTTTTCTGGCGCAAGGTATCCCTGTTGGAAAAAGATCACTCCAAAATCAAGTTGGTTCGCTGTACTAAATACTTTGGTTGCTACAAATAAATATTTGGTTGCTCTAAGTTTATTTCGTATATGGTTCGTTTTCGGTTCTGCCAAACAAATTTTTTAGTATACTATTTACAGTTATTTGTTTAATACAAACAAACGGTTTGTTTTTCTTTTTACCTAAACCTTGCATAAAAATAAAGTTAACAAATGAAATAATGATAATTATGAAACTGAAGATAATGTCAAATTCCAAGTCATGCCTCAATTTTGTAGCATCTCAAAATAAGATCAAGTTTTTAGAGTGTATAAATCCTTGCCCGAACTTCATCAAACCAAGTAACTCAATACCAAAAAATTCCTGAAAACCCAGGTTCTCGCCACGAAGACAAATTTTCCAACGTTCCGATAATCTAAGCTATGTCTTCACGTCGGTAAAAAATCCTCGAGTGTGTTTGTGGACGATATTAAAGTCCATGTGGGCAGAAACACAATGGCACGCGCATAAGCCGTGTTCTGATGTCAGAGAGTCGTGCCTCCTTATCCGCCGTTGTCATTTCTGCGCGTTCCGCGTCTTACATCAAGGGTTCTGGGCTAGATCTGGGAAACCCCGTTCGCGTCTCGCACAGCCTTTGTGGACCCCGAGGCCAAAGATACCGCGGGACATACGCAGTGCCAGGTGCTGTAAACTTGGGCTTATCTCGACGAGGTGGATTCTTTTTGAAGACGAATGCACGCGGAACGGCCTTTGTGTTAGAATGCGGAAAAATACAGAGTCGTCGCGTACTCGCGGTACACGGTTGAATCACTTTGAAAAATATCTCACTCGATGTTTCGAGGTTCCCGGCACGAAAATTGTTGACATGTCAGGGAATGTTGTGTCATATTCGGGAATTGTTCGGTACGTGCGTTGTCTGAGCTTGAAATAAAGCGAGATATTCTACTTTTGAGAAGAGGAGACAAGATTTTATATTAAAGTCGTTCTGTATGGAAATTATTAATCTATATCTATATTCTATATATTATACATATATAAATCAATGCCACTTTCTTTGTGATTCCATAACTCTTGAACCGCTTGACCGAATTCAATGAAATCTTCCATAACATATTCGTCGTAGTTCAAGGATGGTTTATAGCTATACATGTCCTGTCTGAGCTCTACCCACGCACTCACCCACGCATTATCTCTGTATATATCGAACCCTTTGATCAATTTTCCCCAATAATACTCATAATACAAGTTTTTTTTTAATAAAAAAGTTCAAACTAAATACATTTTTTACACAAAATTTTTTTTTAAATCAAGGGTATAAATTGAAGGTTATTTCTGAAGCGAATGGAAAGTAAGAGGTAAGAGGCAAAGAAATCTTCGTATACAGCATGGCCACTATCCACAGCGGATTCATCGATACATTCCACCAAGTCATAATCTTCTAAATTTACGTAATATATCTCATTTATTTTGGTCCATATTTTAATATTGAACGTTTCGTTCAATACTCTGTCTTTGAAAAATTTTATCGCTTCTTCAGTCCAAAATTTTTCATTTCTTGGCACCAAATGCGCTGATCGGCAATTTATGATTCTTCCTGATAAATAAAGAATTTTTTGTGGTTTATAATAACCGTAACGTTAGTATCGAGAATTTCAACAGTTTTAAAAATTTATTTTTTAGATAATAGTATCTTTCATATACAGATAAACAAAACTTCTTTTTCGTATGTTTTTAGTACATATTTCTACAACTAGAAGAATTTTGTAAAATTTTCATGATTTATAGGAACTAAATATTTAATAGATTTCAAAATTTACGTAGGGTAAGGTGGGGCAAATCCGACCTAGTAAATGGTTTTGGCTATAGAAGGCTAATTTTACATCGGATCAAGTCATTATATAGGTTAGACTTCTGCGCAACTTTCTATGTATAGCATTTTATTCATACTTTTGAAAAACTTTGAGATACAAGCGTTTTACGAAAAAGTTCATTTCTGCTATTTTCAAAAATGATGGGGTATACCCGACCGCCTATATTTTTGCTTGATTTATACAGATATAACCTAAATATAATGGTTTTACCGTGATATATCAATGAATGTTATGTTTTATAACGGTAATAAATGATAATGGAAAAAAAATGAAAATAGCAAAATAATTCATCCAAATCATTTGATTCGCTGCTCAAATAGCTTGCTGGCGTTTTTCTGGTTCGAGTTGAGTTGAGTTGAGTTAATTAAAATTACGTTAACTTACTTAAGTTACCGTAAGTTAACTAAGTTTTAAGTTACCTCACTTCACTCTATTTAACTTAACTTAGAGGTCAGATTTGCCCCACCACGTCTTTTTTCATAACGACGCAAAAAAAAATACGAAAAAAATTGAACGAAACGTATATGCACTTTGTAGGACTTAAATCAAAGAATATTAATCCAGTCACCTTTTTTATGCGATCACTTTAACAATAAGAAATATCCTGTAGTCAACTGGGCACAAAAATTAAAGTCGAAATTATAAAAAAAAACTTGTCGTCGTTTCAGCACCTCAATGCTGACTAATGAAATACTGACATGCCAACATTTTGGTTATTTTCGATGCTCTACACGATAACACTAATATTAGTTTGCGTAGTGCTTCCGATTGTCGATGACAGAGGGAGGTCGGGCTTACCCACACGGTCGGATTTGCCCCACCTTACCCTATTGTTTGTTATTTTCTAAATGTTGTAGTATTTTTATAAAATTTTATATACATTTGAAGGAACTTGATATTTAATATAGTTCTAGAATTTTTGTTTTTTGTGTTGTTATTGAAATTTTATAGTATTTTTATAGATTTCTAGTATTTCCATGTGTAGATCTTTAGATCGATGGAATTTTATACTATATTTTTAGCAAAACTCAACATCAAAAAATATATTCGAGTTGAACGTTTTAATCAAGCAGATTTCTCGGATTCCGAACTTGAACATTATTTCGATTTTGAGTTTTATTAAAATTGGCAAAGGAGTTTTCGACAAAAAAAATGTGAAGAAAATTTTAGTAAAATATGGTACGTGGTTTTTTTATTTTGAGTTTTGTAAAAAGTGGCAAAGGACTTTTCGACTCAAAATTTAAAAAGGAATCTTAGATTTCTTTTCGGATGAGTGATTTTGAAACACCCTGTACATTATGAGGAGTATCATTAAATATGTGTATTTATTTATGATGAATTTATGTATGTATTTAATTTATTTAATTCGTTGAATGAAACAATTTTTTTTAAATTAGAACTATTGTAATTTTTGTGTCACAAAAATTAAGAATTTCAAATTTTTTCACTTTTGAGCACTTCTCTGCAGCTATTTGTCATGTCATCTTCATTATAGTAAATTCGTTTTTTATAATTTCCATCTTCCTCACCACTTTCATTAATTGTTTTATGTTATGAATCACACTTTTTTTTACTTTAATGCAGTCTTTTACTATGACCTGTGTTTTCATAATTCATGAATAAAATAATCAATTTTTCTATTTTTGCGTTTATTGAATAAACTTTATGTGAATAAATTTTATTCATAAATAATGTTCGAGGCCGTTCGTACGGCCATAAACCCTCTTCTTACACCTCTGCATTTAAATATATGTATGGCCATAAAACTCCAAAGTTTGACAAACTTGTCAGAGAAAACGAAAGAAATAGATAAGACAATCGCAATAACAATTTTAAACTCCTAGTGAAACGAGAAATGCTTGATACCCCATTCTAAGACGAGAAAAAAGCTATCAATTCCCGCGTAATAAAGGATAATGATCGTGATCTGCGTGGATTTAAAAAGAAAGCTATTCGCTGTTACAGCTAATGTGATACTTCGCGGTAATTTGATCTACTCGATCTTGAGAACTGATTGGCCAACGCGATGCAATAAAAGCGTTGTGCTCAGTACTCGCCACGTGACAAGTGGCATAATAAAATTCTTCGTTGATTTTATGATACTTATCCGCGATTTCTCGAATAATCAGTGATAAAGTGCAATCGGCAACTCAATGCGGAAAAAAATTCCGGTTAAGAAATGTTCCCCATTTACGGCTTAGGTTAGCAAAAATCCGCGAAAACGAATTACAACTATTGGCTTGTTTCGTGAAACTCCTACAAAACACGCATGGATCGAAGATTTTCATCATGGTCGTGAAATTAATCGCGTGATTCCGCAGAATTCCTCTCGCGAAAAAGTTGATGCGGTGGGTTTTTATCTGCTTGTATGGATATCATGATTTGCAAGAAAGAGATTGGTTATTAATCCCGTGTGACGAGCGGAAATTTTTACTTACTTCGATCATATTTCGTGTACTTATTGGTACAAAAGTTATTCAATTAAAGATGCTTAGGAAAGATTCTGAATTTATGATGGTTCGCGCAGAATCTGAGTATCAAAATTTTCGATGAAAATGATCTGGATAGAAATATTCAAAACATTTAAAAAATGAATTTAATTTTTTGGGGATTTTTTTCAATCATTGATGTGTGCTGTATTTTTTCACGAATGTGAACGTTTCTTAAAATATTTTTTTTTTAATTTTTGCTTAGTCAAATAACGACCAAACGTTTGTTTGAGACAACCAAATCACTTTTTCAGTGTAGAAAGTTCTGAATATCGAGTCCATGATAACATGAAAGATTTTTCAAAAAAATGACGTATGAAGAAGCACGAGACCCGATATCATATTTCGGTTTCACATCCTAGAAGCCTGTAACATCTGTATATCTCGAGGATGAAGCTTCATTTATAATCCACAGCTCCCTTTTATACCTCGCGGCTTCCGTGTTTCCGTATTTTTTTCTTATCTGGCAGAGTAATCGGAATGAAATCCAAGCGGTCCGCGGGATGCCGCGGGATCAAGTGCGTTTAATAGAAGCTGGAATATGCTACAGCAAACTGACCCCGCCCAGAAACGAATATCTACCGAAGAAACCGCGAAAGTCCTCGTGAGTTACAGCTTCTGCAAGTGAATTATAACGCATGTAACGCATACCAGTGCCGCATACGTGTCCGACGCTACGAACTTGGCAGGTTTAACTTGCGGTCAACGATGTTTTGATCGAGTCAGGAACGGGATTCTGAGAATTAATACCGATTTTATTGAGTCAAAAAGGTGTAATTACGTTCTGTAATAAAGTCGAGGATGATTTACTTATACTGCGTTATTGGTGAGTTTTTTGATGGAGGTTTCGAGAGTTTTAAAAGTGAAGAAATTGATAAATGATGATTTATTTTTGCTGACGAGAATATTGGAAAGTGAAATATTCGAGATTTATTATAATGGTATTTTTCTCTTTTGAATTTTTATTTACTTGTAAAATTCTTTCCAATCTAAAATTATTGTGGAGTCAAATTTTGTTTAGATTCAATCTAACAAAACAAGTTTGAACTTATTCTAACTCTCAATACCAATCAGTTGCATAATTTTTCATAAAATCAGCTTAGAAAACAGAACAAGTGACAAAAATATTCAAATACCGTTAGAATTTTTCGTAGGGGAAAGTGGGGAATTGTCAGCCGTGGGGAATCGTGGGCCACTGCGCTGTATCGTTCGTATGTCAAGTTGTACGGTGCGACACAAATGTCAAAGTCTTCTTTTATTACAAGCATATTTTTACGTTAGTAGTTAACCGATGTATACG